>WSTW01000111.1:0-42774 GCA_019632305.1 Tulasnella sp. 403 | reverse complement strand
AATCACCCAGGATCGTGGGGACCGTTGATAATCACCATGAATCATGGTGGTTATCACCCGCGCGGGACCTCACTGTGATTGGGGCTGACGGGATTGCTAGATGGCCAGCCCGGGGGATGTGTCAGTGCTCGGTAGGTTTACTCGAGGATAGAGCGGGGCGTACAATCCGGAGTCGAAACCTCCATCGAGCTTAGTGCAGGGGTATTCAAAGGAGCTTTGGGTGACGCTATGGTTCTTGGCTCTGAACCAGAAACGGAGGGTATCGCCCACATCGGGATATACGACGGGGGGCGTGTAGACCAAGCCAGCGTCACCACCGACGATGATGTCGAAGGTTGCGGATCCATTGGCCGCGATGGATGGAGCAAGCAGGACGATCTCGAGGAGCGTGGAGAAGATACAAGCGAAGATCATCGTGTGTTGAGAGGTCTTTGGCTGTACTGATGAGTAGAGAAGCGAAACTGATGTCCTCCGTTATCCCGACACCGTACTTTATATCCTCATCGCCTATCCGCCGCATGGTGGTATCGCTGGATAAGCTCGACGGAAGCTTACTCTTGCAGGTGGAAGCCTGCGAGTGTGCCCGTGAGTGAGCTGGGATGCAGGGTGACACCTCCCTCGGCGGACGCGCGTCGAGGCGAGAATGGTCCCAAATCCGTGTGACCGTCATATCCGTGAAGCCCGGTCTTCCGGACAAGCCCACATGTTGAGCGTGCAGACTTCCCCAGAGCAAGTTCCGGAGGCTGTGTCGAATGAATAAACCGGACGAGTACAGCCCAAAAGAATTTAGAAGGTTTCTGCTATTATTACGCTGGGGTTTGTGTGCTGAAGGGGCCCAGACAGCACGGCGACGAGTATGGTTCAGTCATTAGGTATTGGGGTATTGGTGTTATTTCTGGGTACTCACCGGATAGCAGGTGTAGCAGTGCCAAGGATCACAGACCTCGCCGCTTTCCACCGTCTTCGGATGGGGAGCCTCCACCGCCCAGATACGAGTGAGAACCTGGAAGCTGAAAGCCCTGGGCAATTGTACGCACACGTCCACCCGCCTGTACAGGGGTCCTAATCCGGGCAGTCATCTATACAACCCCTCTATCGCACGACTTCCACTAGGCGTAAATGTCAAAATTTTGTGGTATGTCATGAATTGCATTGCGGCCAGAGCGTTGTGGCAACTGTAACCCTTGTTTCATGCCGTAGAGGTGAGATTCGGACGAGGAAGTTGTGGAGAAAGATGTCCGGCGGTAACAGGCATGTCTAGATCCAACCTTCTCACAAACTTCCAGCATGTAGATGGAAGGATTTCGCGAGTTCGTTGTCTGCCAAGGATGGTTCTAGATGACTTTACCGAAACGGTTCGGTTCGAGCATCAAACCAAGGTATTGGAATGGCTCGGCTGAGCCAAGAATTCATTAACTGGAGCATTTCTCTCCAAAAAAGAGGGCTTCCGTGTCTTCGAAGACGAGTGGCGAGGTGGAGGGAGTCCGTGCACAGGTTCCCTCGGGAGTGACCGATCGGGAAAGTTTGAACACACGGAACCCAACCCATTGAATCATTTCGGCATGTGCGTATATGATCCTGACTTGGCATTGAGCAAGCTCTATGGTGGTGTGGCCGAAATTCCCTGCAGAGAGCGCACGATGACACGAGGAAACGTCGTTAAACGTCATTTCCCTTCTGGGACGACTTCTGGGATGCTAGAGTCAGTAGAATGATTCAAACGGCCTAGAAGAGATTGGCCGTGCACTGCTTGGAGTGGAAGGGATATCCGTGATTTTGTCACATTCGATTACACACCTTGGACTGCAGGCGTCGGGAAGCGGTGCAAAGGCCGATCAGCAGGCAAGGTGATTGCGGTGTTCGGGCTCGAGATGTTACCAGTAGGGTGAATATACCATCCAACCAAGAAGGAAAGGGACAAGCTCAGCTCAGCTGATCGCAGGTCCAGCGGGAGGGGGGGGGGCGCACGAAGAAGTTCGCGAATCGCCAGTGATGTGGAATTCGCACGGTTCTTCCACTCCGTTCTACACTTTCCAGGCACCGCCATGGCTTGGCCACGGCTCATTTGGCCCTGCCCCAGTGCTACTTTGGGATCCGAGCCCCATGAATACACCTACGGGCCGTCTTGAGACTTGGACTTACAAGAAGTATCTCAGCAGACACTATGAGGCAGAGACCACAGATTGGCCACCAGTCCATGACTCTTTTTCCTCGATGTGTTAGCCAAATTTGAAGCCGTGACAAAAACCGAGTACCTGATGTTTGATACTTATTTCCTATATCATTTCGGGGAGCGCGGTGACCGGCAACCATGAACTATTGCAGCGCCTCTCGCCCGTCTGGTGAACTCTCACTCCTAGTCTGATGGCTCCTCGAACACCGCATGTGATCCCCACCTTCGGTCATGGGCTCCTTGCCCACTTCAATGGCGGATGAACTCAACTCCTGGCCTATATAAACATGGTTGGCAGCGGTCATTCCATCTCTCCAGCAACAACTCGAATTCCCTTCTCCTCTCTTACGACCCTTCACTCTTACGACCACTAGACTTAGCTTAAACCCCCCTTTCCCCTTCCGAGATGTTCTCCAAACTCAGCTTCGTCTTGTCACTTCTTTCGGCCCTCTTCGTTGCGTCCTCCGTTTCCGCCAAGGATGCGAGGACCTTTGACATCGTGGTTGGTGGCGACGCCGGCTTGGTCTATACTCCTCCTGTTGTCTACCCCGATGTCGGCGACACTCTCCGCTTCTGGTTCAGGGCTAAGAACCACAGCGTCACCCAGAGCTCCTTCAACAAGCCCTGCACCAAGCTAAAGGGTGGATTCGACTCTGGCTTGTACGATAACCTCTCGCCTAAGGCTCAGAATCCGTTCTAACGTCGTGATGTTCCAGCAACCCCGTCAGCCCCGACCAAAAGGACGACTTCCCCTACTTCGACGTCAAGGTTAAGAACGTGAGTCAGATCTAGCGTTTGGTACTTCACATACTGACCTTCTGCTTCGATACTCCAGAAAAAGCCAATCTGGGTGCACTGCGAGCAAGTCGGACACTGCCCCGCTGGAATGGTTTTCGCCGCTAACCCTGACCTAGAGGGAAAGAAGACATTCGCAAACGTGAGTAGCCTTTCATAGTCCCTAATCGTACACTCGGCACTTACATTGCTCGCTTGCCTTTAGTTCTTGGCCAAGGCGAAAGCTCTGGCCTCGATCTCTCCTCCCGCCCCGCAACCTACCGCTGCCCACGGTTACTCTGCCAAGTTCCGTCGCAACATCTCTGATGACGAGGAAGAAGATGCTGAAGAATGAACAAGACTCCTGCGCAAGGAGGGTACCATTCAACTCGCTTCTTTGTGATCTGCTTTCGAAAATTTCTCTTTCATTCTACGACCTACGATACGCACGGACCGTCTGGCACGCGTAGACGTTTTATTACGCTTTCTGAACGATGTACTTTACTCCCCCTCGGACTTCGTAGTACTCCGAGCCCATTCTCCGAATCCCCACATTCCAGCGGCAACGTCTTCCCCTCACATTCAACGAGATAGATACTTACAAGTACTTCTGTTCCTTAGTACGCTAGGTACGGTAGTTGCGAGTAGATATCTTATTCTCTAGTGTTCTTTTTGAAAGCGACGGCTGGCTTTACGACTTCAAGTCTTGGAAGCACAAAGCTTTCCCTCAGGTGACATCACTTGGTATTGGAATCGGGAAGGGGCGAGAAATAAGTGCGATAAGGATAAAAGGTACGGCGTCGCGGAGGTTGTCAATATCAAGAGGGTTCGAAGGGCCGCTTCGGGGGAAGCACCGAAACCGGAACCACACGGCGAAGCGATAAAAGTCATGTATAGTCGAATCGGGTCAGTACAAGGCGGTATGGCATCAAGGATCCTCTAGAGGATCCAGTGGGATGATCTCAGTTTCCATGGGTTCGAAATGCATCATACTTGGTCCAGCGCCGCCAGGCGGTAGTGGCATCTTTCTTATGGATGGGAAAGGGCCAGAAGGTAAATCCACACCAATCTGTTTCCAGAAGTTATGGAGGGCGGGCATCATGTCGTCGATGTTATCTATGTAGACCGTGGGCTCGGGGGCGAAGCGGCCGCCTTTGATGTCCTCGATGATGGGTTCGAGCGACCAGTGCGTATTGTAGACCTTGGTGGACTTGAAAACGCCAGCGTCACGGAGTTCTTCAAGCGCACTGCATCCCTCTTTTACCCAAGGCTCGTGTAACCACGGTGTGTGGAACAAGATGAGCTCTTTGAAGGGCTTCGGTCGATCCAAACAGAAGATCGAGGCGATGGCTTCCGTTGTGATATTCCGGCAACCGGAAAAGCTGAGAGATGTCGCATCCGGAAAGGCTTCGACAATCTGGACGTAGGCGTGGGGTTCGAGATTGAGACAACTGATGTCGAGCTGTTTTGGGTTCTCTCCTTGCTCGTATGCAACTTGGATGGCTCGAATAATCATGGGGACGAGGATGTCAGGTATAGTTTCTAGGGGTTTGTCGTCTTGTTGGAGCCCGTCAGCTTCTTTTGAGAGCCTCAGGACCTCGGGATCATCGCGGGCCAGCGTTAAAGCCTTAGTGATCCAGACTGGGTCATCCACAGGTTCAAGGAGGGGACTAGGCGGCTCCCCGTCGGTATCTTTATGCTTGAATATGCTGTCAGGCCAAGTGGCATCGAGGACGGCACGACTGAGAAGTGGTACGTTGGCAAGCTGTTCCAACGCTTTCTCGCCATTATCGTATTCGGACGCGTGGAACGGCGTGAGGTCATCTGGCCTTGGAAGTGGGAGATAGTGCCGAATGTAGCGTTCTGCCGTAAGGGGGATCCCCACAGGTAAAGTCCTGAGCTCCGAAGAGGAAGTACCGATGTTGACGAAGCAGACGGATGGGCTGCATGGGTTGGTGACGTCCAGAACGGTGATACCGTCATTGTTGTCTAAGTAGAAAGGCGTGTTAGGTGAGAAGGTAAGGAACGTTCTGATGGTACATACCGCCTTGAAGAGGATGGTGGTAGACACCCAATGTCGCCTTTCCATACCACTTGCGAAGTCGGTGCCAAAGGAAGGGACACGGCATCATGGTGTCGCGCAAGTCGTAGTTAGCGTATCGAAGGCAACGAAGTTCTTGCTTGATCAAGTATGCGTGTCGTTTGATATCGTTGATAGCGGAAACTGCAGCCAATCCAACAAGATGGCCGTAAAGCCATTGGTGGTGGAAGGCAGCAACACACATGTATTTGCCATTCAGGCCGCGGGATATGGCGTAAAACTATAGCGGGAGAACCGAGGTCAGCGAGGTTCAAGTTATCGAGCGGAACGACGTGGAGGTCCATACTCACCTGGTGCCGTTGACCCATGTTTTTGTGTTCTCTGGAGCTCTTCTGCTAGGAAAAAGAATGTGAGTGAGCCCTTTGCCGAGATATATGTTGCGACGCATGTTGGCTGTGCTGTACTGAGTCATTTCGAAACCCAACTCGATTCGTAGAAACTAACCCGCGGGTCGACTGCAACTTGAGGGAATTCGAGAACGCATGCAGAGAACTGCTCCTGAGACCGGAGGGAGCCTCCCGCCGGGGTGGCTGAACAACAGCCACTAAGCACTTACGACGATCAATAGGAGAGCGGTTGAGGACCGAGCGCACAACGCGACTTATTTTGGGAGACATGATACTTGCCCAGGCCTCCGAGAAGCTATGTCGAGCCTCACCAAATTGTTATCTGCCAAGGTTCACCGTCTGCAACGGAGCATGCCTTCGTCTGTCAAGTCTATACTTAGAACGCCAGTCGTGTTGCTACAACGAACAACCTCCTAGTTGCTGACATTCGATATAGGTTTATGTGATGAGATTCTTCTATAGAAGGGAGCAAATCATACGCGGTGGGGGTGTAATGACTGCTGGCCTGAGAAGATACTCAGGGTAATTGGCGGAAAGTGGAGTTGAGGAGATTGACTAGGCGGAGCGCTGATCGACGGACTTCGCGATTGCGTCAAAGCCCCAGTTGGTGTCGTGGACGGTTACTGATTCAAAACATCCCTCCTCGCGGAGACTGTCTAGATTGAAATCGTCGCTTTCATGAAGTTGGGGGTTATGGAACAACACCAACTCCTGAAGGGGTTGTGGTCGGGTGGCGACAATAGCGGCGAGTGTTCCGGGGGTCACACCCGGGCAACGGGAGAGATCCAGCTTGGTCGCCTCGGAAAACGAGTCGACGACTTGGACAACCTGTTCAGACCTCAAGCTCAGCCCACTGAGATCGATTTCGCTCCTGTCCCGTCCGTTCTCGTAGGAAAGCGTGACGGCCCTGAGAAGAAGATCCATGCAACTGTCTGGAAGACCCTCCTGTTCGAGTTGCCCAAGCCGTTCTCGCTCTCGTTCAGCAGCAACAATGGCACGGAACTCGGCGTTTTCAGTGAGCGCCTGTATCAGACCGTCCCGTAACCAGTTGGTGTCATCGACCTGGATACGTGGCGCCTTGTTTGCTGCCTTCTTCCCCTTTTCATTCTCGTCAAGGTGAAGTTCGAAGATGCTCCCTGGCCAAACATTGTTTAATATGGCCCGATCGATGAGGGGAGTATCTTCCAATTGTTTGACAGTAGTTTCTGCCGCATTGTATTCGTCCGTTTGGCGCTTGCTTGCTTCGTTCGGGGAGCGTGGCGGAGACGGGAAATAATGGCGAATGTATGTCTCGGCGCTGAGAGGCTCGCCGACAGGAAGTCCCTCTACGCCTGTTCCTGTGCCCAAATTCAAGAAACAGAGGGAGGGGCTGAACGGATCCGTAATATCGATGACGGTCGCCCCGTCGTCATTTTCTGTACAACGAACATGAGAGCAGGAAAATATGCAGGAGAGGAATCAGCTGACCGTGTGTTGCCGGATGTTCCGAAGGTCGCATAGGTTCTCCACCCCACCAAGTCCGGATGTTGCTCCAAACCACTGGGCACGGTAGCACCCCTTCGCGAGGAGTGTAGGTAGGATCTTGAAGACAGTTCACCTCCTTCTTGGTTATTCTAGCCTGTTCCTTGATGGCTCTTATGGTAGTACCCGCCGATTTTGTGGCAAGGTATCCATAGAGCATCTGATGTTCGAAGGCGGCGATACATACGTATTGATCAGTCAGTCCACGAGCGATGACATAAAGCTGTATAACAAGTGGATATCGTCAGTCAAGTAGTTGTAAGGGGGTGAAAGCTGACGCTGACGTGGTGTTGCCGACTCATGATGGGCGAAGGTTTGTCCAGTGCTTGTGGCTAGAGGTCCTTTTATCTCAGGATGCCATGCACCGTGCCCCATGCATGGAAGCAGACCTTGAGAGAATATTCTCCTTCTGCGAGGTTTCGCGCCGTATGACTATCCAGCGGGAAGAACGCGGTTGCACGGCGAAGCACTCGAGGCGATGATTTGGCCTTCGCCACAAGTTTCCATCGACGGAAGTGAGCCAATCAACGGGTACGTTCGTTCCCTTCGATCGATATCAACATGATCCAAATCTCCAACTGTATCAAGTCGCTGGGGTCTGACTTACGGGTGTCGACCTCACGATGTCTAGTGTTATCAATCTGTCACGTCAAAATCCCGGTCCACCAGCTCCTCTGCCAGGTCGCCGTTCAAACCTCCCGGCGAATTGGTCTTCGCTCACATCCTCGAGTTTGACCTTCACGTCAGTCACCCTTGCTTGTGGCGGACCGTCCTGCAACCAAGCTTTGCTACTCCCGCACACGGGCAACTCCAAGATTAGCTATGCATCGCACAATAAGCGACAAACAAAGCTCACAATGAGTTCAGCGTGTTCGAGTCGCCAATCGCTTCGCCCCCAACGGTCCCATCAATATTGTTCTGGACCCAGCCGCTAACACCCAACTCGCGGGCTCTTTGGACTGCGCTGTCACGGAAAAAGACGCCTTGGACTCTTCCATGAACGACGTATTTGAGTAGTTGTAGAGACATCGGGTGACCGAGTTGTAGCGAGGGAGAAGGAGGTGAAGTAGAACGCGAGTCTTGAAGCGCGGGCCCAGTCGAAATCCTGATTCACACTTTACCTCCGCCCGTCTATGTCACAACCTCAACAGTCCGACTGGAAGCGACAAGTCCACCAGTCACACCAAGTCCCCAGTTTTGGAAAGCCAGTACATAGTCCTGCACAGCCAAGTCCTTTATCTCAAGCTGCCTCGTCGTCCTCGGCACCACCACCTGCGTCTCCGGCCGCAAAGGCTAGCTCATTACCCAATTCCGCCAAAAAGAAGAAGCACAAAGCTGGTGAGATACCCTCACTTTGTCCATCAACTACAATATCTGAAGTATCTCTATGCTTGCCCCTTTACGCCGATTGCTGCTGCCTGGGTAGAGGTTGTATGGTCGCAGCCAAGCGATACAGGGACTGGTATCCAGAGAGGAACCCAGCTCGCCTTTGCATTAGACTATCTAAAGGTACGTTCTATACTTATATCCTCCAGGAGACAATCCCATTCATCATGTCCACCCTGCCTACCCCGACCAGAAAAGCCAAAACCCCATTCGACTCGAAGACCTCGCCGTCTACAGCAATGTCCCCTCCCTCATAACTGATGCTACACTCCTTGCCGCCTTTGAAAGCGACCCAAACGTCAACAAGAATCCCAATAACGGTTTGTACACATGGAAGGTACGGTCATTGGTCTACTACAAAGGGCTGACGCCACTGATCTAATCACTGGCGCTTTGTCCTCAATCTACAGCGCGTATACGCCTCTCGGACGCCGGAACAACTCCTAAATGAGATCCGTACAAAGGGTCGAGATGGTGGCGGACTTTCAGTGAAGCAGCTCAAAGAGGGTTTCCCTGACGTCGTCCAGCATATTGAGGAACTCGAGCGACAAGGCCATGTTCTCGTAACCCGTGCGACAAAAGATAACCAACCAAAACATGTCTTTTGGAACGAGATTACTGTAGAACAAGGGGGCAAGCAGGTTGACGAAGGTCTGTCCTCGTTCTGGCAAGACCCACGGCACTATGACATATGTTCTTCTACAGAGTTCCGCAAATTATGGGACGGCCTCGCCAACCCTGTCGAAGCCGATATCCTAAGGTCACTCGAACGCGACGGCCTACAGGCAACGGCATCGGAGACGCTTCCAGCGAAGCAGCTGCCGAAAAAGAGGTCCAAAAAGCCCAAAACCTCGAATCGCGTTCACAAGATCACAAACACGCATATCGCAGACGTCGATCTCACCAAGGATTTTGTCAAGCCGACAACATAGATGTTTTCAAAGTAGGTCCCCGTCTTTCCGGAACGTACATGTATTTCAAGCGCCTAGACAGTGTCATTCTAGCATCCCGTATACAACGTCCATCAAAATACATTTTTTGCATCACACGCCTGGCATAGGCATTGTCAGGTACTCGGGTTTCATCACAATTCGTGTGGTCTAGAGAGGTCGGACAAGGTTGTAAGAAAAAGATAACGATGAAGCATCCTTTAGATGCATGCGTGTCAGATAAGTGATGGTGAGAGAGAGGAAGGTAATAGGAAAGACGAATATGCGGGGATGTATGCAACTGAAGAGGACCAAAGAAAGGTGCGACGATGTGCGAGGATAGTGAAACATTACATGTGCCGAGAAAAGGAATTAACGGAAACCAACAGTAACCGACAATAGAATGGAGTGTGAAACAGAATATTGGCAAATAGGTAAAGGGATGTGACAAAAAGAAACAGGGATAATGATCAGTCCGGTGATGGTTGGAATGGTTAGCCCTGAACATAGGTGGCTCCCTTGACCATCTGTACGGCAGTCGTCGAAGTTATTAAGGCTACCCGGATAGAATGTGATAATAGACATACCTCCTTAGCCCACTTCAAAGTCTTTTTGGTGTCGGCAGAGTATCCTCTTCCTTTGATCTTCCATGAATTGATGACCCATTCTTGCATAAGGGCTTCTCGGAGTTCGCCGCCCCTGAAAGTGTCCGCCAAATCACCAATGAGGCCGACCGAAAGTTTTACGAGGGTTTCGGTCTTCTCTTCATCGGTAAGGGCACGCTGGAGCAGTTCCAGGATCGTCGGTACCCATGGAAGGATCATGGTGCCTATAAAACAGACACACAATAAATGAGCTACAACGCGTAAGGACTGGTTATGCTACGTACCTCTTTGTCCGGACTTCAAAGCAGTAACGATACCAACGAACGCCTCGACGATTCCTTCGCGCAGAGACTGGACATAATCGATCATATCGTAGTCATTCTGAATCCCAGATGACAGCCATAAGCGACAACCCAACTATTTTGTGGAACGGGGTACCGTACCTCATCGGCGGTCAACTCTCCGGCCTGCTTCAAAACTCCCATCGCAGTATCAAGGAACGGCACAAAGCCAGCTCCAATCGCCAATGCGATATCTCCGAAACAAGACAAAACCGAGATCTTGACATTACGGTTCAGCGTTGTGCTCTGCAAAGTCTGGTAAAGGGTGGTCATGAAACCCGGCGCGTAGACGCCAGCCTGTTCGCCGAGAGAGCGACAGATATCGCCAATCACGCCGATAGCAACCGTGCATAATTGGGAGTCTTCCGTTGATTGGATGGCGTGTAGAAGTGGTTCGAGGAAAGGTCCGACGTAGGCTTGCATATCGGTCTCGATAGCTAGATAACAGGGGGAGATCAGCGGAGAGCAATGGGCGATGAAGGGCGTCTCACCAGAGGCCATTGTGCCCACCAACAAAAACGCGTCCTCCAGAACGGTTGATTGTTTACCGGCAGACTTTGTTAGGTTCAAAGCGTTGATCATAATCCGTTCCGTAAGGGGCTTGATGTCGCCGTTGAGTTTCCGAATAACACTCTATAGATTGTTGCGGCGCGTCAGAACCACCATAACACGAACTCTGCACAACCCACTACTCACGATAATGATGCTACAGAAATTGCTTTGCAGTTCATTCCAGTTCGTCCGATCATCAATACCAAGCAGTTCACTCTGAGACAAGACGCCCGATCAGACTAATTCTGGTGCCGATAATGAGCCAACGCACCTGCATAGCCAGTAATTGTTCCTGACGAGCAAGAATAACCAGCGTCACATCGGAAACAGATTGAAGAGCATCCAGCGGAGCGTGTGACACATAAGAGCTCAGCGCTTCATACGCAGAAGTGCGGTAGTTGGCTTCATTTGTGGGCCTGCGATAACGGACGGTCAATACGCCGATCACGACGCCGTAGGGGGGACTGACTTCTCCGTTATCCGCATCAAAGCCCCTACGATGTTTGAATAATACGGAGACAACGGGCCCGATTGAGGAGTCACGCCGTCGTCAGTAGAACTATGCAGCTGCTCCACGAGGTTCATCAAGGACCACGAGCAATTCGCCGAAATACGAGGTTTGTCCTCCACACCAGCCGTCAAGACCGATACGAGTCCGTGGATGTGCGCCTCGTTCTTGAGATTCGTCGCCATCATGTCGCAGATGCACCCAAGCGTCCAAGCCGTGGTATCTTTGACGTTAATGTTCTCATCTTGCATCATCGGTAACAAAATTGGGAGTGCCTGGTCGACAAGTGGGGCTAATGCAGCAGGGTCTGGGCCATCTAGAATAGAACCAAAGGCCATAACAGCCGCTTCTCGCAGGTGCCAGTCTTGTGATTTGATATTTGCCTCGATGAAAGGAATGACGGGTTGTACGATCTGATCTCCGGTAGCACGGGCGAGAAGACTCAAACAGGTTCCGGCAGCCATCGAGATGTTCCACTCATCCTCATCCGCGTCCTCTTCCTGACGCGTGAGGAGTTGCAAGATAATGGGGAGAATCTCGGGCAACGCGATTTTGGCGAAGTGCTTGCTCTCTCGTGCGGGTGGTTCGCCGTACTCTTCAACCGCCTTGAGGATTCTTGTCAGCCACGTCCCAGGGGGAGAACGTTGACAGTACAAACCTCTACAGCTTCTAATGCGAGCTCGATTTCTTCTTCGCACACCGTAGACCAGAATTCAATCGCCTGGAGGGCAACTGCTTCTTCTGCGTGCTTCATGCCTAGTGACGTAAGCTATTGAGAAGACAGTAAGTCACTGGACTCATCAGCAGAAAGAGACAACGTACGCCAAACAAGGCGCGCTCCATATAAAAGCCCATCTTGTCGTAGTAAAGGCCCATGATCCTAACAAGACATTCAAAGGCGGCAACCTGCACCTCTGTTGTAGGATGCTGAGTTGCTTCGCAAACAACTTGCATGAGGTAATTTCGCTCGCCCTAAATGACACGGGGTCAACCCAAGTAAATGCCTCCGGAACCGGTCATCCACTTTACCTCATTTTCCATGTTATCTCTCACGAACTCCAAAGAGTTATACAGCGCGCGTAAGGCCGACAACTTTACGTCCTTATTTGGCTCATCCGAGCGAGCACCTTGAACAACGGCTGTTAGAATCTCATTGGATTGTGCCGCCAACACCTCCGGTTTCTATGACCGATAATTAGGTGAGTTGGGTAATACAAATAAAATGAAAAGTACGGCTTACGACGCTCTCGCAAATGAAACCGATGGTCTGCAGCGTAGCAACCCTGAGCCCAACGTTGGCGGTTTGACTCACAAAACCCAGAAGCGTTTGTATTAGATCAGGCCATTGCGTTGCTTGGAGCTCAACAGCGGCTATGGAGGAAATAACTTGACCGGCGTCAACAGCGGTTTTTGCTTGCGTTGATGCCAGGGTCTGAAGAAGCTCCTGCTTGACCGTATCCTTGACTGCCGGTGTCAACTGCTCCAACCACCGTTTATTGTACTCTGTTTGACGGTTATAGTCCTGTTTTGAGAGTTGCATCAGCCACATTCCCGAGGGTACATGGTGGGATGACTTACTCGACTGTACAAACTATTCTTCAATGCTAAGCCGGCGGCGGTTCTGATGTGGGAGGCGCTGGACTCATCAGCGAGGACTTTGCTGAGGTGACCAACATATGAGCTCTAGTTCGATAGGAGTTCGAGTCAGACGGGATTACGGGCCGAAGGAAGTGGTGAAGACGCGTACATAGTCTACTTGAGCAGCGTTCTCGAGTTGGGAGGTCGCATTCTGACGAATGGCCGCGTCTGAAGCAATGAACTGATTTAACTAAAGGATAGAGAGTAAGAAGATGTTGACATACCAGGTGACAGGGAGTTGGCAAGTAGTTCGCTTGCGTTCATGGTGGTAGTAGTGCACTGCTAGGAGAAACACTAAAGTTGGAGACTGGACTAAGCCCCGCGAGGGTTGAGGGCGAGATACGCGGTGAGATACGCGTCTTGACGTCGACAACGGACGCGCCGGACTCACTATATAAGGTCGTAAGTGGGCTCCAGAGAAGAGAAACGCGCAGACACAAAGGCACTGTGCGGTTCGGTCAAAGGGTTGCGAGTCTAGCAAAAACGGATGTTTGTTCTTGAGGCTGATTCGACGAACCGCTCCTGGTATTTGTGTCAGATACCGCTCTCCCCAAATACACGCCTTTACCGTCACCGTGTTGCTTATTCCTGCGTATAACTTTGCTGTTCTCGTTGACGACAACGGTCCGGGGCTTGAGGAATGGTCCCTACGGTTATCATATGGCTTCTCCCTTCTGCGGGCCTCGTGCTTTTGGAACGCGCAAAGCTTCCACAAAGCGTTCCAGATATCAAACACAAACGATACTGGTATTTTCCCCCTTTTGGTGATCAAGTGACGACTTGCTTGGCCAGAGTCACTGAGGCTCGTCTTGTCATCTCGCCACGTGCAACACGAACCCCAGAGACGGGCCGCTCCCATCATACTCTCTATCCATTCGCAAAATCCCTCGCTAAAACCTTGCTCAACTTTTCTGCGCCGTCAAACCTTCCGGCCACGGTCAATGCGCATGACCAGCAACCTTGTCCTCGCGAAAATGTGCTTATACTTTCAGTTTTTGGTGGCGACAGCGTTGCTGTACCGATATGAACTATATCGAAATATGGTCGTGGTTGGGCTGGGTTTAACGTGGTGGCAGTTCAGACTCTAGGCTTGCAGGAGCCCGCTTGAGTTCATATCACCGCACTACGCCCCGTTTCTAGGATCGTTAGCGGTATAATTTCGTTGATCTAGATTATCTAGATTTCAGTGCACGAGACCAGATATTCATGTGAATCCTCTTCATGCCGTCCGTCAATCAGCTGCATGGTAGCTCTGGTTCGTCAAGCCAGGTGGGCACATCTGCCGGCAAACTCGGCTCCCACCCATATACACGCTATCGAATACCATATTAAGCAATTGTCAAGTCCGGATTCATTCCAACGAGATACGTCTATATGGACCGTTCAACACTATCTTGTAGGTTCAGCGTTATCTACGCAACATTGTGCGTCTCCAAATCCAATCCTATTCTACGCAGGTTTCTTCTGCTTCGATACCGCCTTCTTCGCCTCGATTTCTGCTGTTTTAGCTAACCCCGGAAAGCACGTCAGCTCAAAGTCCCATTCCGAGACATAAGTACCGCGCAGGGCATACCTTCCGCTTCAGCCTTCCGCCTCGCCTGCGCCTCTTCTCTCTCCTTGCGAATCTTTGCCAAACGCGCTAAATCAGCTTTCGCTTGATCTGTTTTGCCTGCCTGGTGGAGCTATATAAAGCGAATCCGTCCATATTAGTACCCTCCACCTAGTACACGGGTGAAATATTGTACGTACCTTCCAATAACGTTCCTTAGCTTCCTGCTTTTCCTTCTGCTCCCTAAACACCAACCCAAGCCCCGTCTGCACAAGGAAGATATAGCGCTCTCAGCCCCTCACCCACCTTTCGCGTCTAGATAACTCTCTAGGGGCAGCCCCGACGTCGGCAATGCTGAGGTTCTTTACAGGCAAGCGGTTTGCGTTTACAAGATCGGGATCAGCTGCTTCCTCTTCGTCCCCTTCAGTAGTTTTGGATTTGGCCTTCGCAGCTGCTTTGCGCTCTTCCCGAGACTGTTGTGGGCGTTTCTGAGTGGAGGCACTGGGAGTAGGCGCAGCTTCCTCTTCCTCTTCGTCGTCGTCCTCGTCGTCGTCCTCTTCATCGCTTTCATTTTCCTCGGAACCATCTTCATCCTCTTCATCATCGTTGTTCCATTCATCCTTGCGCCTCGGCGCGGCCACCGCGGTACCGTTCTCATTAAGCTCTAAGTGTCTCGAGAAACTCCTGCCGCCTCCACGCTTCTGCTTGAACTTTCCAGATCCACGTACCATTGCGGGTGAGATGATATCTTGTAGCGAGCGAGCGGAATGTGGTGGTGTGCTGCGACAGGGGGAGGGACGAAGATGAGTCCTCTTGACCACGTGACCCGTCAGTCCAGACACCAATTGTTAGTCTTGTTTTGGTGTCTCGCGTCCACCGCCACAATATCGCCATCCCCTCATTTCCTCAATACCAGACTTGCTCAACTTGACGCGAATGGTTGACATCCGAGGTACTAGGCCCCAACTTGACGTTTCGTCATTATCCAAATGGCACGACCCAAAGAAAATGCGTCAACGTGGAGGGATCTTCCGTCCTACGCGTGAAAACCCGCTCATCGGTCTCTTACTTGCTCTACCTAAAGGCCAGGATGGGGAAGGAGATAACGATGGACAGGCAAATCCGGTCGACAGACGATGGGCGAGAAGTCCAACCAAACAACAACACCGAACGCCCGGACGAGCCAAAACACCAAAACGCAAGTCTCTCAAAGCTACCACACCTCGGACTAGTACGAAGAAGCGGAGCGTGAGTCGCAAACAGCATTTCGAAGATGAGGACGCTCTGGACGATGATGTTGGATCAACGGAACGGGGCGAACCGTCACGAGCTGCCCCAATCAGCCCTCTCAAAGTGGACCTCTCCCAATACCCTACCACGGGCAAATCAAACCCAATTCCTAGGAGGAAGTCGTTCAAGAAGTTGGAAGAAATCGCTGCCCAAGAACGGACTTCACCAACTCGAGTTCCTGCATTGTCCACAGACCCCCCTTATCCACCCTCTGAACGAGATGGTTTGAACCGTACTCCAAAGAGAAAGCGGACGGGGAGAGAAACATCCCGAAGCGGTTAGTGTTCTATGTCTGTAAAACTATAATCGCAACACTCAAACGGTTGGGACGACAGGCTCCGAGATTCCGGACTCACGACGCAGGTCTCAATCTAGACGACGCCAGCTCTCTCCTGTAGACGAGGATGAGAACTTTGGTCTTGATGCGCAACCTCTCCAAAGTCCGCTTGCGCCACAGAACGTTCAACAGGTCCAACCGTCTGTCGCGGTACGGCCAACACACAAGAAGCCTCGAAAGGTACCTGTTACCGCGAAACTGTCTCAATTGGCCCAAGAGGACGATGTTGGCCATGATGGTGGGGTAGGAGACTTTGAAAGTGTAACACAGAAGGTTCCTACCAAAAGAAAATCCATCGAGACGAGCGGAGGTGACATTCCTGTGGAACCCACCGATCGAACTGCCCATCGTCCTGTGAAGAGACGCAAGACCGACGAAGGCGAAGCGCAGGATGAAGCCATCGACAAGAGGAGTCTAGCCACGACTAAACGCAAGGCTCCAGCCAAGAAAGCCGCAGCTACGAGGGACAAAAAGAAGACCAACGATCCTGTAGAAGACGAAGAAGCTGAAAAGCCAAAGAGGGGTCGTCCGCGTAAGAAAGCCACTGCGGGTGGGTCTGCGGAGAAGGATGGTAAGTGTCTTCGGTTGAGTGTGGCCGACTGGGACCTTGGACACTCACTGTTTCGCCTCGATTTCTTATTCTTAGATGAAGTTAAACCGCGTACGACGAAGACTGCGGTGAAGAAGAAGCGTGCCCTCCCACCTGACGAAGACGATAACGACGACGACGATACTAGCGGCGCAGTTATCCGGCAACCTTTGATGGTACGCAGCATATTGCAATTTACGTGAACCAAGCTTGATTGATCGTGCTTTCTGTGTACTGCAGCCCATAAGGGATGTCACAAATGTCATCCCAGAACGGATCCTCGTCAAAGAGAAGCCAGAACCGAAACCGAGAGGCCGGCCTCCTAATGCAAAGAAGAAACCTGCTCCTGCCCCGCCGGTCGCAAAGAAGAATCGTCCGCCAGCGCCACGCAAGTCGATGTGGGATCGCGCAGCCGCTGCGGCTGAGTACGATGACGAGCCGGATCCTTTGGACTTGCTGAGTTGATGTATCTACTTATCCTTATGATGTTTGACCATTTGCGCTATGCTTCTTTCTTTTGTTATGGATGAACTCATTGATATTGCATCGAACATTTGGTTTTGTTTGAGGATGAGGACACGACATGTCATCTCGCGATGCACATCTCGAACTGGATTTCGTCGATCGACTACCGACGGAACTACTAATTCAAATCTTTCTCGACGCCCTCGTGCTGCTGAACAAAGAGGATCGCTTCAACTTCCTCTTTGCTCTTTCCCAAGTCTCCCAACGCTGGCGAGAGCTTTGTCTCGCGACACCCCATCTTTGGACGTACACGATACACAAGAGGTGGTCCCCTGATATCGATCGCAGGCGCATAACACTCCAACTGGCTCGCTCGGCAAGTCTCCCACTGGACATGGACTTGGAGTGGGAGGATGACTCACAGGCAGAGACATTGAGTCAAGACATGATTCATCTCGCGAAAAGGCTGAAGGAGATCAGACTCGATGGACTAATTTCACCGCGGATAACCGCGACCCTTATCTCCTGTCACGTTGACCGTTTGAGGAAATTTCCCATCCTCGAGAACGCTAAATTCAAGATATCCAAGTCCTGGGACTATCCCATCTTCCCGGACGACGTCCACTGCCCCCGCATGAAGCGGCTCTGCATATGGAGCAATACGACGTTCCGTTGCGCTCTGCCGCCGTACGCAAGCCTCAGGGTGCTCGCGCTCAAGAACTGCATCACGTCCGTTGGGGGCCTTGGCTCGTTGTTTAGAAGCATGCCGCAGATCGAGGAATTACAGCTCCTGGACACATGCTACACACCCGATTGCAGCGGCTTCGCCCATCGTTGCGCCGCGCCTGCGACGGTTTTGCATTGTGCCCGACATGAGGGGTTGGTCTGGTTCAGATACGTGGTGTCTGTCGATAATGTTGATACGGACACTGGAGGCACCTGAGCTGACGGAGTTGGTATATGGATTTATGGATTCGTCCGTCGACGCGGTGTCGGTCGTGCAAGGTGCCGAGGGATGGGCAGTACAGTTTCCGAAGTTGGACGTGGTCGGGTTCTGGGATGGATGCTTGGGAGATGTGGAGATGAGGAGGGCGCTTCTGCTCACCTTTCCGAACATGCGGAGGTTCAAGTTTAGATCGAGGCTTTTTTGGAAGTGTGGTGTATCGGATGTTGTGAGACTGCTTGGAGATCTGGTGGAGAGTGGCGAGCTGAAGCGGTTGGAGATTGTGGACCTCTATGGTGCCGATGTTGGGAGAGTGCATGAGGGCTTGAAGGGCAGAAAGACGCGTTTGCCTCTACACATGAGGATCCATAAGCGGGGGCTCTCAACGATGGGTGAGGGCATAGACTTGGACGAAGTTGTAGCACGGGTGAGAGAGATTGTTAAGCTAGAGGTGTACGACGATGAGGATAAGGAATGGATGTACTAGTGATCCCATCTTTCTCTTTGAAGGCAGTCGGATAGATCGGGGGTCGAACATTTGGCTCTGTTTAGATGACATCGGATAGAAGGAAGTTAGCACCACTCATGTCGCTTTGCGATCCAGATCCTGCCATTGGGCACGATTTCATCAACCAACTACCGGTGGAATTGCTTATTGTCATCTTTCATGATGTCCTCTCGTCGTTGGGTGGTGTCGACCGCATCAACTTTCCTATCACCCTCTCTCAAGTCTCTCGACACTGGCGAGAGCTTTGCATCACAACACCGAGCCTATGGGCGTATATGTGGGGGAGGAAAGGCGTGGTGCAAATCAAGCGCATAGCTACTCAACTGGCTCGCTCGGGAAATCACCCCTTGGACGTTGATTTGGAGTGTGGGGTGATCGACCCGGAAATGGAGGAGCTATGTCGGGTTTTAGCTCCTGCAATGGGAAGGGTGAAGAGTATCAAATTCATGGCGCACATCATCTCTCCAGTACGAACTTTGTTTTCCAATCAACTTGGCAATGTCAAGATGCTCCCTCTCCTCGACAACCTCGAGCTACATGTGGGCTACGCACCGGATCTATACTCCTTACTGCAACACCTTTCGTGCCCAAGGATAAAACGGCTGTACCTGTGGAACATGAGGTGTAGACCCTGCCCTCCGTTGTCATATGGGAGTCTTACGGTGCTCGTGTTGAAGAATTGCACCGCATCCATAGAAGATGTCAGCTCTCTGTTTCGAGAAATGCCACAGATTCAAGAGTTTCAGCTTTTGCAGGTGTACGCTGCAATCGCTGCCCACCCTTCTCCAAGCGGAATCAATGAAGTGCCTGCTTCTACGATCATTGCACCGTATCTTCGACGGTTTTCTGTTGTGCCAAACGGGGCGCTACGGACTAACCAATGGGAAGCTTGTCTGGCGGTCATACTGATTCGTGCTCTGGAGGCACCCCAGTTGAGGGAACTGGTTTTCGGATTTGTGGAGCAGGATAACCCCATGGTACAAATTACACATGGTGCCGAGCGATGGGGAGTACAATTCCCAAAATTGGAGGTTTTGGGGCTGTGGCACGGATACATGGACGACGAACAGCTGCGGAGGACCCTTCTGTTCACCTTTCCAAATGTGCAGAAGTTCAGGTTCAGGTCGAGCCGCTATTACTATGTGCCGGCTATTGTGAGTCTGCTTGTGGAGCTGGTAGAGAGGGGTGAGCTGGTGAGGCTGAGGGTCGTGGACCTTTATGATGTCGAGATTGTAGTTGTACACGAAGCCTTGAAGCGTAGGATGGCACCTTTGACTCTATGCGTGAGGATTCACAAAACAGGGCTTGTGCGGGATCGGATTCGGGTTCGGGTTCGGGATTTGGATTTGGATGAAGTCGTGGCACGGGTGAGAGATGTCGTTGACCTGGAGGTGTACGAAGACGAGAAGGAATGGATATATTGAAACTCTTGTGCTGTTGTTGATTTTGAACAATTTGGCTGTGTTTGACGGATGACGGTGAGATTCGAAATTCGCTAACATTCAACTACCCATCTCAAAGCAAAAAACAGAGTCTATATTTCGTCATCTGAATACCAAGGAAATTGCTCATCCATAACCTCCTCGACGTCCTTGTGCTGTTAGATGGACTCGATAACCTCAGCCTCGCTCTTATCGGAACCGCTCAACGTACACGGGAACTCGTCGGAAGTCCATCTCACCCAGCCATTCATTCCACCTCGGGGCATAGTTCAAGGATCAGAAACCATAGATCAACTACCACCGGAATTGCTAATCTACATCTTCCTCGATATCCTCACCTGCTCGGATGGACCCGGTCGCTTCAACACTCCATTCACACTTTCCCAAGTCTCTCGACAATGGCGACGTCTTTGTCTGACTTCTCCATGCCTTTGGACGTACACGGCACACCGACTGGGTTTCGTTAATCGCGAGCGCATCGCAACCCAACTCGCCCGTGCAGCTAGTCTTCCTTTGGATGTGGAGTTTCATTGGGCAGACTGGGAAAAGAAAGAACTCGAGGAACTACGCCACTTGATTGTTCCCTTGGCAGGGAGATTGAAACTCAAGGGATGGGTTTCATTGTCTGCACGGACCATTCTTTCAACCACCTCGATGATCTCAAGGTGTTTCCTCTCCTCGAGGACATCCAGCTGTCTCTGGGCATGGTTGGAGAACTTCCTACCTTATTACAAAACCCTTCATGCCCACGGATAAAGCGACTGCACCTCCAGTCCCTCAGCTTGCCGTTGACCTGGCCGTCGCTGCGGTACACTCAGCTCAAGGTGCTTTCGCTATATAGTGTTAGCACATCGGGGGAGAAGATCCGGCTGCTGTTTCAGGCGATGCCACAGATCGAGGCATTTCAGCTCATTCAGGCGTATGTCCAGGATCGAGGTGGGGATCAGGTCGCTTCGGCTCCTCCGATCGTCGCACCGTGTCTGGAGCGGGTTTGCATCACGGCGTCGAGGAGCGTGCGTCTGGAGAGCCCATACCTGGAGCGCCGCTGGTCTTGGGTAATGGCGTTGATTCGGGCGTTGCAGGCGCCTGAACTGAGAGAGTTGATGTATGGCCTGTGCTATCCGGCCGTTGTGACGCGCGTTGTACATGGCTCTGAGAACTGGGGAGCACAGTTCCCAAAGTTGGATTTGGTTGGGCTGCTGAGTGTGCAGCTACAGGACAAGCAGCTGAGAAGGACGCTTCGTCTTGCCTTTGCAGGTGTGCAGCGGATCAGATTCTGGACACAGGAGAGTTGTGACACAAACCAACACGTGCCGAGATTTGTGGATGCGATTACAGAGTTGGTGGAGAGGGGTGAGTTGGTGAGACTGGCGGTGGTCGAGATGCATGGAGTCAGTGTTTTGGTCCTATGTGAAGGGTTGGGGAACAGAAGGCAACGCCTACCTTTGCGGGTGAAGATTTATAAGCCCGAGCATGCCACTCCGTTTAGGTCGGTGGATGGTATGGATGAGATCGCCGTACAAGTGGGGGAGATAGTCGACTTGGAAGTGTGCGACGACTTTCGTGGGTGGCTCTATTGATAGACGCGTTGTACGTTGCACTTGTTTTTGGATCGTTGTCATCTATTGTATGGGGTTCGGCGTTCAAGAAAGGGATATACGGGAAGACATCCCATGGGTGTTGGAAGTGAACTCTGCAATCTTTCGTAGGATGAGGCCCGAAACCCTGGCGATGGTGAGGCTTAAAGTGAGCGCAGCCGGTGGACGACTGATCGTTTTGATTTTCGATCTCTTCTCCGTTATCTCCGTTGCGCGGAACACATCCGCTTCCCCATTTGCATCCCATTTGCACCCGAGGTGGTACTTAAGTCTCGAGGTCTCCTGTGTGCTAACACGCTGAGACCCTCGCTCCTTTACTTCCTGTCATACAAAAAAGTCCAGACCAACCGTCTGGCCTCCGTTCTCATACTTATCCGACCACGATAACAACGCTTAACGATCACCACCTCAAAGCCAAGACCTCGACAAGGACCTCATCAGCCAAGCACCAGCTGAATCACCCATCTTATCCCTTTCCCGACGTCCCCGTGTTATTGGATGGACCCGACCTATTTACCGGTTGGCACGGACACGGACTCCGCCCAACCAACCGTCCCAGTCCGGAATACAGACCATGAATCAGACCTCATAGATCGACTGCCAGCCGAACTGCTGATCTGCATCTTCCTCGATGTTCTCGCTCGCCTGGACAGTCACGATCGTTTTAACATTCCGTTCACACTGGCCCAAGTCTCCCGACGCTGGCGACAGCTCTGTCTCACCTCGCCATGCCTTTGGACGTACACGGGTAATCGCAAAGATAACTACATTTTTGAGGTCCTTAACGCCAAACGGATCGCAATGCAACTCGCCCGTTCGGCGAGTCTTCCATTGGACGTGGAGTTGGGCTCCTATTTGTGGAGAGGGGAAATGTTCAAGAGGCACCTCGAAGGATTGTGTCCCTTGATTGTTCCAATGGCGCCGAGACTGAAGAGCATCAAGCTCATGGGACGCATTCCATCGCTCCGAACTATTATTCTCCGCTACCTGGGTGATCTTCGCGAGCTCCCCCTCCTCGAAGATCTCAGGATACCCGTAATCGAGCGTGAGGATCTCACGCCCCTGCCACAGCACATTTCGTGTCCGCGGATCAGACGACTGCACTTGTACGCCAACGTGTATAGACAGACACAGGCGCTGCCTCTCCCCGTGTTTTCGTCGTACCCGACACTTACAGCGCTCGTGCTGGACAAGTTTGCTGCGTCGATGGAGAAAGTCAGGTTGCTGCTTCAAGTGAGGCCACAGATAGAGACACTCGAGTTGCACCGGACGCATATCGACGTGGAAGTTGCGGTTCTGTCACCTCCGATCGCGGCTCCGTGCCTTCGGCGACTTTGTATCAAGGTACGACGTGAAAAGGAGGACCAGGCGGCACTAGTGCGAAGCAAATGGCGTTGGATCACGACGTTGATGCGGGCACTGGAGGCTCCCGAGTTGACAGAGTTGAAGTACGGATTCGTTTCCCGGAACCTTGCAATCCAGGCGGCCCGCATCGTTCACGGGGACCAGAAGCTTGGAGAATTGTTTCCAAAGCTGGACACTGTGGGGGTCTGGAACATGTGGCTCGGGGACGAGGATCTGGAGAGCGCGCTTCTGCTCAATTTTGCGGATGTGCGAAGGATCGAGTTCACCACAGTCGAGACTCTGAAAGCGGAGCATTTCGTGCCGGAGCTGGTTCATACGGTCGCGAGTTTGGTGGAGAAGGGTGCGTTGGGGAGGTTGGAGGTCTTGGACATGCGTGGAATTTCGCCTGAGCTCCTGTATTTGGGGTTGAAGGAAAGGAAAAAGCGCATACCTTTACGGGTGGTGATTAACGAGTCCGATATCACTAAGAGGAGACCCATCGAGAAGGTCGGGGAGATAGTCGATTTAGAATTGTATCGACGCGATTAGGCGTGGTGCTGGATTTTTCGACAGTCCGTCATCTATCAACATTGCTAACACTCGCACAGGACCAAATCGACGTGCGAATAAGGACTCTGATTTTCGTGGTACTCACGGATGAATACCGTAGCCTTCTTCCCGGGTGATCGACGTAATGGAAAGATCTATTGGGGAGCGCCATTAGCCATTCATCTCTCAGGCATCGCACCGGCGCTCTTCTCGCACAAAGATCGAATTGACGTACAGATGGGGTCTTTCGGCTTCATCACACCACGAACAAACATCCCGGCCGTAATCGCCATTGGAAAGAAGTAACAAAGAAGTTGGAGAAAGCGAGGCCATTCGGTCGCGGACCGTCCCACCTCACGGTAATGCAGTTCTTCTCAGCCACCTCGCATCCGCCATACCGCCCACACCCGCTGCGAGTACGTCATTACAGCTGGAACGTCAAAGAGACGGTGATCCTTCCGGTCCGCGACCCCAGACTCTGCAGTGGACTTGCTTGCCATCGGCGCTCATCAACGACGCCACTCAAAGACCTATTCAAGAAGTTGAGAGAATCGGGAAGGGTGGTGCTCGTCGGTTTCCGTTTTGGTCAAAGGATGACGAACCCGCGCTGGGTGTTATCTTATCTTATCGCTCTTACACGCACCGTTCCAGGCCGACAGAGCATCGCACCCCAACACGACACCAGACGATCGATAAAGGCCTCGTCTCTCAGCGGCTTACGCTCCCGTGCCAAGCCGCCGTCCAACCTTATCTACTCACCTCGGCTTGCCGGAACTCGGCTCGGCAACCTCAGACGCCTGTGGGGACTGCCACCAGAAAACCTTGTCCAAGGATCCACTGCACCTGAATATGGGAAATACGGACTTGCTAACGGATCCGGGAGGTCGGGGAGAAAAAGCGCCCGCCTTCCGAACTTGGAAACTTGCTCCACTTGCCGCGGTTTCTTTCACTCCACGGCAGGGGTATGGAATTGAAGTGATTGACGAATGCAATAACAGCCACGAATGGTAATAGTGATTGCATGTAGCGCTCATGGGTGGATTCGAATAACTCCGACTTCCTCCATGGATCCGCGCCCTCCATGCCACGGATCATATCCTCTCTGCATGCAAATCAACCCAATATATAAGGGTGGCAATTTGAATACGACACTGCCGATCGAGGCATTCCTATATCACAAAAAAATCCAAAAATTCAACCCGAAAAAGGACAGACTAGAAAAACGAACAAAGACCCAAAATTCCTTAGAAATCGATCGAAAACACCAAGTGCACACCGTACGCATCTATATAAAACAAATGGACCAAAAAACGACAGACTTCTTGTTTATATAATACGATTGATAAAAAACGCGGAAAAAAATACTCTTAATCGACGGGTGACGTTTCTTCAAACAAGGGAAAATGATCAACACAAAAAACACAACCGAGCAAAACCATTCGACTGCTGAGCGAGAGGGAGGGGAGTAATAGACAGTATGTTGTAGGGTTAAGGTGGAACGGGAGGCATACAGTATGTCGGGGCGAGTCGAGGGGGGGAGAACAACGAAAGATGGGAGGACAAAGACGGCCTGCAGAATCACTTGCACCGCAGGAAGAGGCGTATCAAACACATTTCTACAGCTTCGTCAGCCGATCCTTCTTCTCCTGATACTCGAGCGCACCATACCACGCTCCTCCAGCGAGGGTCAGTATGATCCCAACCGAGTTTGCGGGGTTGATGGAAAGATTGAAAATAAACATGGCCAACAGTATCGTCAACACTTGCTTCACATTCGCTGTTCATCCCTCCATCAGCATCAACACAACAAACAAGGAGTGGGGATCGGGACGCACCAGCAACAGTCATCGTCAGCGGCCCATTCTTCTGATTTGCCGTCAGCGACACGATATTGAGTAGGAACGCAATCACGCCATTCATGAATAGCACAATGGCGCTCTTCTGACTCCATCCAAACTCTCCAGGCCCCTTGTGTACCAGCGCGCGTTCAAGCTCGCCCGACAGCCATGCATACACGATACACTGCACAAACGCCAGCGGACTCATCCGCAGTAGCAGATCGAGCGGGTGCAGCTTGATCGACGTTGACATCATTGACTGCTGTTGGAGCCCGAAATCCAAGTCGAACCGCTTCGTGATGAAGGAGAATCGCTTTCCGAGGCGGGACGAGAGGAAATCAAACGGTCGGGAGAACCATCCGCCCGTCTGCTGGCCTAGCCGCTGGGCATTGAGTTTGGCGGTCAACAGAGACTGGTGGAATGACGGGGATTTGGGGGGTGAATTGCTCCCAGCGGAAGACGCGGCGGAAGCAGATGACGGGGGGACGAGGAATTCATATCCTGGAGCCGTCTTGACTGGGGTGGTCGTAGGAAGTGGAGTGCCCGTTCTCGAGACGGCTGGGGGCGTTTGAAGGATGGAGGTCAAGACGGTCTTGAGCGCGGCAAGGAACGTGCCGAATAATGTGAGAATAAATCCCCAAGCGGTAAAGCTGTAGTCGCCATACGTGCTGCAAGAAAGATGCAAGTTAGATTAATTGTAGAGACAGGTGACGGATTGAGACGGGATCAAGAGAAGAGGACTTACGCGAAGCCGACACCAGCAACGACGGGAAAGAGGGAAAGGAGCTTGGTTTTACCGACACCGAGAATGCCCTTTTCACGCGAAGCACCGAGGAGATAGGCTACGAGGATGGTGAAGACGGGGGCGGTGGCGCGGACGACCTGGTGGAAGGGAACGGTAACCAACTGGAGGGAAATGTTTGAAACGGCAATGTTGAGCGTATATAACACGCTGAAAAGGGCGAGCGTAACGTTCTGTCGCGGTGTCAACCGTGCGGGTGTCTATGGTCCAAAATGGAATTGCGGGGAAGTTGAGTATAGGCGTGGCGGGTCAAGGCGCGCTGAGGACTTACAAAGTACCCAGTCTGCCGTAGCCACATGCATCCAACGGTGCCACAGAATGTGTGTAAGGCGGTGAGGGTGTATGGGAATGGGAAGTGAACAAGGACAGTCTTGTTGTACAATGTGAGACCCATATTGAAGATGAAATACAGTCCGATCCAAACGAAACCCGAACCATAGGAGGTGAAGGATTTGACGGGGGGAGGATGGGGAGAGGTGGCTACGCGTAGAGGGGTAGGTTTGCGTGGTATGGGAGGACGTTGTGGGGTATGGTGACGGAGGGAGTCTTGACCAACGGGCATGGAGTAGGACGTTGGTCTGGATTCGGATTGTTGGAGATGGGGGATGAGATGGGTGACGAGCGGGAGTGGATTGACGACAGCGGATTGTTGTTCCAGAGCAACAGAGCTGTCATAAGACGGCGGAGGGGGGCTGGTCGACGGAGATGGCGGGGAGGAAGGTGTTGTGGATGATGGGGAGGACGCGGTGAATGCTGGTGAGGGCGGGAAGTTGACTGGGGTCCAGTACGAGGTTGCCATATGGTCGTGGAGGTGTTTTCGAGACGAATTGGAGTCGTCGTGCTCGTAGATTGAAGGGAGGGACGGAGCAGCGAGCATGATTTCAGCTGGGACCGCACGGGCACACAAAGACAAAGAAAGGAAAGAAAAAACGAGAGACGGGAGATCCGCTTTATAATGGAGCGAGGTGAAGAGAGCGCGAGAGAGATGGCGCGGGCTGCATCGTCCCTCACCTTATAAGCCCACTTCCTTGCACTTTTCCGGGGGAACGCCCTGGTCACCAACTTGCCTACACAATTTATCCCTCCCAAACGTCGACCCTCTACATCCACATCCCCTCACTTCCAGCACTCGTACTACCATCGACGACGTCCCAATCGACATCAAAGCGCCGGCCCTAGCATGCCAGACAGAAGACCGCCCAATGAGGAGACTCCCGCCCTGGCCGACTTGCCACATCCAGCCATCGCACCCCTGGTAATCCATCCCGCTGTATCATTTCACTCTCATCGCTCGGATCGTTTCACAACTCAAAACAACAAATACCTGCGCCCACTTGATGACGGCGATGACCTCATCTCGCGGGTCTTTTCTTGGCGAATGTATCCGTTCATCCGCAATAAATAAAGCGGCCTTTCGTTGTCGTATTCCACAACGGCCACCATGAGAAGCAACCCTCAGCCAACTCCAACGCCACACAGAACACCGAGCGATCCATAATGACGCTATTCCCCGATTGCCAAGTGATTTCCAAATGGACGTCGCAAGTCGGCACGACACCAATTCTCGCGCTTATCTTTCCATTCCCCCTTCGAGTCGTCCCAAAATTTCCTCCAAATCCCCGCCTCTGACTCCCGCCCAAATTTACATTGGATTAGAGCCTTTATGCAATCTCACTTGTTCCCCCCTGTGCCTGAGCCATGGGTCCCTGACAAGAGGTGCTGGACCCCTGCACTTGCCACGCAACAATCAATTTATCCATTTGTTGCCGTTTGCCCGTGTTCGTTTTCCTTTCTACTCTCTTTTTTGCCCCGCCGTCAGGTCCTTTCCTGTGCTTGCCCGATTCCTCGATTGGGCGATACGCGACAATATACCCTTGACTCTACTTATCGAGTTGTAACACGTCCCCCAAAGTAGCGCCAATTCGCGTGGCAAGACAAGCAACCTTTCCCTTCCCCACACCGATCAAACGGACGTACTCGGGACGTACGATGCTCTCTAGAGATACCACCCCTCCCCGACGCCTCCGTATCGGCAATCGCCGAAACAGCGACACCCACTCTCTCCTCCACCCTCCCCGATCATCCTTCACATCCCATTTCCGCCTCTCCCGGCGCATCACTAGACTCCTCCTCGTTCTCCTCGTCTTCGCCTTCCTATACTTCATCCGCCTCCCCAACGGTCTTCACTTCTCCATACCAGCATCCCGCCAAGACCTCGCAAGACGGTTATCAGGGCAGCACATTCGTGCCCGATTCGCTCCACGTGGATGGGGATCTCGTAGACCCAGATCAGCCAAGACCAGAGCGGGTCAAAAAGTGTCTGATGAATGGGATTGGGACAACTCAGATCCGTACGACAATTACGCCGCGATCATCATGGATAACGATGGTCAAGAACTCGACACGCCCGCTGGAAGGACGTGAATCCAAGGAACTGTTACACATCTTTCGATCTTTCTCCGGTCTCTGGCATCTATACCCTCCGGTCTCTCTCCATCGGTCATTCCTGTATTCCTGCATTATTTCCAAAAATACATGTGCGTGGACACTTCTTCCACTGGCAGTGCATACACAGCATATCGAATGCCAAGCCTTTTCTTTTAGTTCCCATTTTCTCGCATCTATTTCGAGATGGTAGTGTTCTCGAACGCGTCTTCTCTGGCCGTCTATCACCCATCCAGCCTTGCGACCATCCCCGCAATCAGCAAACTCGATTGGTTTGACTGGCGCGCGAAGATGTACCTCGCGATGATCAAACGTCTCTTCATCGAACTTCCCAACGCTATGATCAGTCAATTTCACCAACAAATCACTCCGCGCGTCAAAAAGAAAAAAAAACGCGGTTAACCTGTTCCCCAATAGCACGCCGCCACAAAATCCCGTCCCACACGGCACCTTACCAACCCCAATGATTAGCAGGATCACCCCCAACCAACCCGAATCCACACCGCGCACGTCCCTTCGGCCAACCTCAAAATCCCTCTCCGACGGGTCTCATCTACAGGGCCGACACAAGCGCCGCTTCAACGTAAAAACTCCCTTTTCTTTATTTCGCGGAGAAACCGCGGGTGAGCCGTGTCGATCGTGTTCCTGTAGGTTAATCTGCGGCAGAAGTCGAGTTTATGCTGTTCGGGAGGGGTCCGGGTGTGTGGAGAAGCTGGGAGGGACGATCAAGGGAAGCGGCGTGTTATGATGGGAGATAGCCGTTTGTATTTCGTGTGTGTGCATAGTGCGGTAGGCGGACGCCGTCATTGGGGTGTTTGGTTAGTCGGTGACCGGGCCTTAAGAGTGGTTGAGTAGGTTGCAGTGAAGTGCTGAGAGCCAGGCAGCTGTAGATGGAGATTAGTTACACAGTCGCAGCTCCCGACAACCCAGCCGCGTTTACGCAATGTCGAAACTCACTCAATAGTCCCAGTTTGGCCAAGATGTAGAAGCTGGTCGTCGCTGACTACAACATTGTGCCAGGTGTACCCGAGCTATTATTAGGGCTCTTTGCGCGTCCAGGGGAACTGAAACCAGCGCCGGCGGGACCGGATGTCCCAATGTTGCGTAAAGTCGCGAGCAAGTGTGCACAATGCAGGTCAGAAGAGGTGTCTAAGGAGAGGCGGGAGGCATTCTTGCGGCTGGAAGTGCTAACAGCAAGGGTTGTTGGGTGCGTTGGGTGACTGGTTCGGGAGCAGTGGATAGGCGGAGGTCAGCGAGGCAGTACAAGTAGACGCCGTTTGACTGTCGTTTGAGTTACAAAGGACAGTAAGAAAAGGTAACAAGTCGTCGGTGGGTGTTCATACTACATGGACCTGTGCGGCAGGCTGGTACGTCGAACAACGAGAGATTGGTGAGGAAGCTCCATCGACCGACGACCATGACGGGCGTCAAACGTCTCCAACCAATACCCAGTCGTCTACCTCCCACAGCACCCACTCTCCCATTTTTCGCCTTCGTTGCGACGCACGTCATCATTACCCCCAACAACATAAACGCAAAAGCTCAATCACCAAAACCCCCATTCGGACCAATCATCAAGCCACCCGCCCAACAACCCACACCTGCTCCTGCAAAATAAACCCACATCGCCAACCTACACAAAATACTCGCGTGGTAACAGGCGCACGGGAAGCAACGTCCTGCCTAATCCACTAAATCAATTGCGGCGACACAGACCTCGGGATGAATCCTCTTTTCTCTGCTCTTTGTGGGTAAATTCGTTGGACACGCCACGTCTCAAGCGAAATGGGGAGTCGCACCTATAGGCAACCCCCCAAAGATGGGATTATCGATCGGATCGGAGTGTCCCCCGACCCGTCACTCGTTCGCTATGCAGGACAAAAACACCACCATTACGATGATCACTCGCGCTCAGACGACATCGGCGGCGGCGGTGGCGCTCCCAACGACGGAAGCGCGGCATCACACATGGGGAAAGCGCGCGATGCGGTGATCAAAGACAACAAAGCGCTACCCCGCAGATTCCCCCCCTCAAAACCCTTCCTCGGGGACAATGCACACCTCTCAGGTCCGCTTCGTTTTTACGTGGGTCGGTAGCGACGTGAATAAATACCCTTGCTCTCTTTTCCTCTCATCTTCAAATTTTTACCTCCCCTACACGAACGATGTTGCGAACACCAGCTTCAACGCGTCTGAACCGTCATTTCCCTCTGTCCTCTCAACGTCTCAATGCATCGCGGTTGTTGAATCGTCGTCTCAGCCAATTGCTCCTCATCTTCATTTTCTTCGCCTGTATCATCTCCCTCCAAACCAGCTTCACCAAAATACGCATCACCGTGCCCTCCTCGTCCGCCGACTTTGCCCAGCGACTCTCGAACCCGACCCTCAAGGTACGCTTTTTGAAGCGGTGGGGGTCGAGTGCGGATGCGTCCGGTGCGGTCGCACAGCCGCAGGTCGTGACCGACGAGTGGGATTGGGAAGAAGGCGTTGACTATGAGAATACCTATGCGGCGATTTTGGTCGACCCAAAGGACAAAGAGGAGATGAAAAAGGCGGCAAAGGCGAAAGGGAAGGGGAAGGGGAAGTCGCGCCAGTGACACAATATTCGTAAGTCGTTCTGCCATACCGCGTCCTTTCGATCTTTACTTATTTGAACATCCAGTTTACCGGCCTGCTACCATCCCCCTACGCGTCCAGTCGTTACTTTCCACCGTCATTACCCATGTAAACTGCATCCTCCCATTCCTTTCCCTTCTCGGTTTACCTTCCCTTCTCCCACATGTACCACCAACCTCCACACGCTATCCTATCTATCTATCACTTTTGTTATCAAGGCACCTATATATAAACAGGAATATTTTGATGTGTTCCTCAACTGGCCAGGTCGGTCATAGCGTACCACCGGAACAAGCGTACCGAAATGCTATTCCTTCCCTGACGGCTTGACCGACGATGACCGACATTCGTGCGTCCGCCATCTGTGGCCATGTGCTGTGAGTGAATTACTTGTTGCGGGACAACGGGCCCGGGCGCTTCTCCCGACGACTCGTTCCTCGCGCGCGCCTACCAAAAAAGTCGGGCTAGTGCAGGCTTTTGCACCAGAATCTTCCCAAGAGCGAAACCCGAGCAATAACCATGACGATAATAAAAATTGCACACGCGTAAAATTATGACTCTATGAAGTGCTTCTCTCGTCGTACACATGGCTTTCTGTCTTGGGATGTGCCAGCTCATAACGTCGAAACTCGTGACATACGGTTCTCCGTAATCTTCGCGTCGATTACTCCTTATGGACCCAGACAGAAGGCATCGAGTCTTATCAATTCAACGCCAGCTGGCAGGCCAAGTTAGGACAAGGACCAGGGAAGGAAATTACTTATTCTTGGCGTCATTCGGGACCGACCCGGGCGGTCAAACACGGCTGATGTAATTACCACCTACCACGACCGCGCCTTGCGTCCGAGTCCAACTCCAACGTTTCGTCCCCATCATCCCCCCCGAACCGTCGCAGCCCACGATGAAGCCAGCGCCGATGATTTCGATACCACCCACCACCACACCGCACACATGTCCCAGCGCCCGACTACTAGCGCAACGACGACTAGCCAACAACGTCCACAACGCCCCAAAGTCCGTCTCCGGACGGGCCTCACGAGTCCCAGCACCATCACCCGTTTCGCCCAACCTACACCCATCCAACCCTCGCCCCTCCTCTCCCTCCGCCGCTCCGTCGCACGCAAACCGAAAAAGACCCGCTCGCGGTTCTCCGTCTCCAGTCCTGCCACCGCGTCGCACAAGCCCTCCGCACGATCCCTCCTCATCCACTTCCTCGGCCGCAAACGCATCCTCCTCTTCTGCGCTCTCGTCGTGTGTTTTGTGATCCTCGGCATCCGGCTAGAGGTCTTTCCGGATTTCGTCTCTGCGTGGGGTGGGCTTGCAAAAGTCGCGACGTGGGGCGAAGCCGTGAGGCAAGGTGCGGCGTTTTACGGGCGGGTGAGTTACTGGCGGTGGGACCAGGTGCCGATATGGCCTTTGCCGCTCTATCCTGCCTCCTTTGACGACGCCTCGCTCCGCACCAAGCTCGACACGACGTTCCGCAAAGTCGCTTCGACGTTCCAGCAGCCCGACCCGCTGTACCACCCCGACGCCGATCCCTTTGCTCCGCCCAAACCCAGTGCGCCGGTCGACCACAGCAAGTGGGACGACGAGCACAAGACGTGGATCGGCCGTCTCGCGCCACATGATTATGCGCCGAATGGACTTGTGATGGTCAACGAGGCGGGTATGCACCCGATATACGACCTCGTCGCGCGGGCAGAGGCGAATTGGAAGAAAAAGTTGAAGAGGGCGAGTAAGACGTTTGAGGAGGCGGTGAAAGAATACCAGAGGCGGTATGGAAGAGATCCTCCAAGAGGGTTCGACAAATGGTATGTTTTGCACCTTACCTTAGCTCCCTACTATCATACATCGTCCATATCTAACTCACGTTCTTTTGTACACAGGTGGCTGTACGTCGAACAACATTCCATCCGTCTCCCAGATGAGTACGACCAAATCCACAACGACCTCCAACCGTTCTGGGGCGTCGAACCGTCGTACATCCGCCACCAACAGGCCCTCCGCGAGAATGATCCCAACACATTCACCCTTGCCTGCGTCAACGGCCGCGTCTTTCTCGCCAACGCCGAGCAGCTCCCCACTTCCGCCGCGCAAAACCGCCTCGCGCGCCAGCGTATCGACGCCCAGTTGGAGATCCTCCAGCCGATCGAGGCGTTTTTGCCGGATTTCAGGGCGACGTTCTCGACGGACGATGTGCCGAATGAGGTCGTGAGCTGGGAGGTGATGAACAAGGCTACAGCGGTGGCCAAGTTGGGGAAGAATCGGACGGCTTGTAAGTCCTCTCCCCTCCCTCGTCTTCCATATTAATCTCTTGGTGCTTTAGTTTTGGACCCAGAAGCCGTCCAGCCCGACCACACGGTGCACGGCTGGGCATCCGCCTGTCCCCCTTCCTCCCCGATACACACTCAAAACCCCAACACCCCCATCAACCTCGCGTCTCTCGCCGCCCAAACACCCAAGTCCTTCGTTTACAATCATGTTGAATCGATGAACCCCTGCTCGCACCCATCGCTCGTGCACCTCAATGGCTTTCTCCAAGGTTACGACGCCGGGCCGACGCCTTCGCCCAACCTCCGTCCCTCGTTTGCGCATTCCAAGACGACGTTGCATGCGGACATCCTCACGGTACCCAACGAACGCTGGACGGAGGACGTCGGGTTCGACCCAGATTGGGAAGACAAGTTGCGCGACAAACTCGCGTGGCGAGGGACGAACACGGGGATCTACTTTTCGGATAGGCTGCATTGGAGGTGGTCCCAGCGCGTGCGGTTCATCGGTGCGTTTGGGTCTGACATGGGGTCCGAGTACGAGTACGGCGAGCGCGTCGACGTGTTACGCAATTCATGGAGCGCCAAGATCCCCGTGGGCAGGCCGAGGACCGGTGTCGAAAGGAGGCTGCTGAACCGGTATTTGATGGATGTGGCGTTTGTGAGAGAGCCGCTGCAGTGTGAGCCCTCGGTGTGTGCGTATGTGAAGAAGCATTTTAGGTATGCGGGCGTCTGGGCGGAGGATGAGGTGAATGATTACAAGTTTGTGTTTGATGTGGGTCGTTTCTCTAGTGTCGATGCTGGTGTTGCTCACCGGTATTTTTCGCCGGGTAGATCGATGGGAATGGCTGGTCTGCCCGGTTCAAACGCCTTATCACAAGTAAATCGCTCATCCTCAAATCTACGATCTTTCCCGAATGGTACGTCCCCTCCCAACCCTTATCGGACCCTGTTTAACGCCTTTGTTAGGTATTCCGCCCGTATTCAACCATGGTACCACTACATCCCCATCAAACCCGACCTCAGCGATCTCTATGACGTCATGACTTTTTTTCGCGGTGATATTGTCGACTCTACGCACGATGTGGAGGATGACGAGTGGGGAGGCGAGACGGCGGGACATGACCAGATGGCCAAAAGCATCGCTGCACAAGGGAGCGAGTGGAGTCGGACATTTTGGAGAAAACAGGATATGGTGGCGTATATGTTTAGGTGCGTCTATCGTTTTCGGAGGGTGGAGGGAGCTGATATTTTGGTGTTTAGGTTGTTTTTGGAATATGGGAGAGTGTGGAGTGATGAGAGGGATGACATGGGGTACAATTCGACGGCGCATGGGATTAAACTTGGGCCTACACCTCGTGAAGGGTAAACGACGTTGGGTTGGTTGGGAATGCTTACAACCACACTCGAACTCACTCCCCGCGCTACGAGAACCTGAGATCAGACAGTCTAAAAATTTTGTATACATAGAGTGTATGCACCAACATAAGATTGAAAATCGGGCGGATTGAACGTTTTCTCAAAAGCCGGCGGCAACTTGGTGCAGCATGACGACATCAGGGTCCACTCCGGCGACTTTGACAGGTACACATAGAGGCGGTGACTTTGTACGACCTTGTTTTCTGTGACATGTGAGACGAGAGTATATCGACCAAAATATACCACGCAATACCTCTCTCGTAATTGTACATCCTTCCGGAGCCGAGGGAGGCCCGCCGGCTACGGGGGCACACGTCGGCCAAAGTGGTCGATATTCACATGCAAACGTCAGCTTTCGGCGCCCTTTATGGTTTCCCACTTACTCCGTCATGTACACGTAGTCCAGCTTGCTCAACGGCGGCCCCAAAGTCCTGACCCGGGGTCCGTTCACAAAATCCCCCCGTACCTTCCCCTGCGGCGCCCGCCTCCCCATCCGGTGCCCCCCGGAGCTGCAAAGTATCGCAACCTTCCTGTGGACGTTTGAGGAAAGCCGAACCCAGCCCTCCAACTTGACCTATCCACAACCAAAAATGACCGGACACGATCGTGTAGGCATAGCCAAAACCAAAAGGCGTACGTTTCCCCTCTCCTTCGATCGAATAGTTACCTCGACTGCGCAGCACTAACACCTCTCTGTTCTAGCCAGAAGAAATTTGACCTTAAGCGCAGGAGGCCTGCGTATCTACCCACCGAACCTAACATACCGCCGGCATGGCAGGGATGGTCCCAAAATCCAATAATCTAACAAGTATATATATTACATTACTTTGTGCATGTAAGATAAATAAAAAGATTAAAATGCGACAAGAAAACCAAAGCTAGTAAGGAACGAGTTGGCAAAACACTCTACAACAACAAACCGGAGACATACATATAAGACACGCACCCACTCCATACATGCGCCTCAAGACAAACGATGACGAAAAGCAATACCAGACTGTATGTATACTACACATGTATCAAATCAACAAGAGGGAAGAAAGCGGATCCCAAACGAGCAGCAGCCAAAAATGCATAGACAAGTGATGAGAGAGGATAAAGAACGACGATCGATCAACGACACAACTCCCTCGGACCAACCGAACGGGCAAACCAGATACGCACGAAGAGGGAAAAGGCCGCGACATGCCGTACAAAGCAGGCACGGAGAAATGGATGCCGCCAAGCCTGCTCCCGCAGCACTCAAGGTGGCAGTACACCCCAGCCCAAGCGCTCGATACAACCTACAAGTCAGCCTTGGGCGGCCGGCACGAGACACACCTATAAGACATGCCACCTCCCCCTCACCCACGAATCTTCCACCCGTCCCCCTTCCTCCTCCTCTCCAACCCCCCAAATCCCTCACGCACGACAAGCCAAAGGCCAGTGACACATACGACATCTTTGATCTCTTCCATCGTCAGCACCAAGTCTTCAGCCGGCACTTGACCTACAACAAACCCCACTGCAATCAATCACTGCGACAAAAGGACGCGACAACAATAACACTTACCTCGTTCATCATTTGGCACGACCTCTAGCCTATCCACATTCACATCGGGCAGAGGGAACGGCATCTTTAAGTGGCTCACGACTTTCGGGTGATGTGGTGCAGGCGTCATCGTCGCCAATTTCAACTTGACCGTCTTCCTCCCCTCCTCCTCGTATCCCTCCGCACCTTCGGTAGCTGCCCTCACATGCGTCTGCACACCACTCCCAAGCGACGAAGGAAACTGCGCCGATGCCGACGTCGTCAGCCTCACATGCCCAGGCTCTGTCAACGATGTGTGGGAGCCCAACATCCCCGCTGACCGCGAAGACGATACCGATGGGCGGCCCCGAGGATCCGTCATCACCGTGGGCCGCACCATAGGCCCGACGTACAGTGTACACGTCCACGGGGTTTCCGAATCTTCCGGATCAGACTCTTCGTCCGTATCGTCACGTATACTCGAAGCCTGTCTCCGTTTCTTTGACCTTTCGCCTTTATACACCGAGGTTGTCGTCGTCGGGGCGGCGGCGGGTGAGGAGGTCGTATGACTCAAAGACGACGGGGGGTTCTCCCCACTCCCGTCCGAACTCCTTCTCAAGCTCTCCATCGACGGTCGGACGGGTGACGAGCGCCCGGCAGCACTCGACGCGACAGTCCCAGGCGACGACGCCGACAGAGATTTCCGTTTCTGCAGCTGCGGCGTCCCAGGCGAGTCGGTGGTGGTGCTATACACCGACGAACGATGCACCCCATTGATCTCATGACCCACTATCGTACTCTTTGGTCGTTGGCGGGGGTACGCAGCACGCGGCGAAGATTCTTCATCCCGTTCCAATCGGGCATGCTCTTTTGCTCTCGCCCGCTCCTTGCTGCCCTTACCTCTGACCCACTCAAACCTCACCTCAATCACTTCATCAGAACGCCCCTCTGCCGATCCCCCTGGCATCGGAGAATCAAGACCCGAAAAGACCGCTGATCGAGCAGACATGATAGACTCCTTGATGCCAAACAACCCACTATCGCTCCCCTTGATCCATTTACGTATCACCCATTCATACGAGTGCGACGTACGCTTGTATGGGTGCGGCCCCGAGGGGGGTGATGCAGCAAGGTGAAGATCGTGCATATGCTCCGGATAGCTCACACCGGGATCGCGTGATAACCTCAAGTCGTCAGCCTGGAAGCTGCTTTTGGATCGACTCTTCTGGCTCTGGAGAGAAAGATTGGCGGTTATCGTGTTCATGATACTTGGGGGTATCACAGTGCTGCGTGAGTTTGTGCGATAAAGGAGCGTGGCCTGTGTTCCTAGGACGGGGGTTTGGAGGGAGCCCGAAGCCGCGTTCACTGGGGGTTCGTGGATGGATGGGGTAGGTGTCGGTTTTGCGTTGGAATCTGGGGTAGCAGATGCGTTGCGCTTTGAAGGGCGGAAGAAGGAAGAGCCGGGGGTAGGGGTGGGAGGTGTTGACGGTGTCGGTGAACCTGGTGTAGCAGGACTAGTGGTAGCATCTTTTTTCCTGAACATTTTGCCAAAGAGCTGTATTTGGAATAAGGTGAAGTCAGTGGGGAGACATTAGAGAAATCAGACCATACCGACCTTCTTGGCGCTGTTAGGAGTGGGAGTGGTGGGATTAGTGCTTACTAAGGGAGTATGGGTAGGAGTGGGGTTGTTATCGGAGAGGTGGGAGTTGGAAGATGAAGGAGTAGGGGTGGATGGCGCGTTTGAGGTCTGCGTGGAGCTAGTGTCCTTAAGTGGCAAGACAGATTTCTGTGGAGATAGGCCACCATTGGGTACTGCCTTGTGCAGCTGGAATATATATGGGTCGAAGAAGACGCCGATGACCTCGAAGCATTCGAGGACGCCGAGACCAATAACCTCGATCCCGCGTTTACCGAATTTGGCAACTTTAGCATCAGTCCCGGCATCGGTCACAGTGTTGGTCAAGACATTGTGTGCGGACAAGTTATAGAGGGGTATTATGCGCCTTGCGGTTGAGGAGGCGGATGAGGCGATGGACGCGGTAGATAATGAAGTCGCGCTGTATAGGGATGTCTGGGAGCGGTTGGAGCGTAAGGAGGGTGAGCGCTGGCGATACTCTTGTTGGGCCTGTTCTGAAGAATCAGCCGATTGGGATGCCCTGGTTATCGAGCTGGATTGACGGGCGTCTCGTGTGGACGGTGGTACGAGTTGGAGTTGAAGGTTGAGGGGGTGGTTAGACATTGACGGCGGTGGCCTCACAACAATGAATGTCTAGTAATCGTTTGGCAAGCAAGTCAGCGTATGGTTCGTTTAGTGTGGGGGTTGGATGTTGATTGGAGTGCGGACCGCTCACCTCATAGACGACGGTACTGCGCCGTTCGCGACGTCGCTTCTCAGCCTTGGGATCAGGCTCATTGTCGTGATCTGTTTGCTTGTCGTCGTGGTCTGTTGTGCTTGTTGTGCTGGCAATGTCTGTTTCGTTGGGAGGAGGTTGGCGGGTGAGTGGAGAGGTAGGTAACCTCTGGGATATGGAGGGTGAAATGGAGCTGCTGGTGTCGCGGATGAACTGGGACAATGACGCCAGCATCGTCGTTGGGCGGGAGGGGATATGTGAGAACGGGATGGTAAATGGCGAGAAATGGCAAGGACGAGAAATAACGGCCTGTGGAAGGACCCCGGAAATCACAGTCAAAGCTCTAATCCGCTAAATCCACCCTGACCTTCAACCGCGACTTGCAGATTTGTTTGGCGGCCCGCTGGCTCTTGTCACCGCGACTGTACTGGTAACAGAACCAGACAACCGGCGATTTGGCTTGGCTGCAACGGCCTCCGAAACGGTCGTCGAGGTCCTCGCTTACGCGCTGTGCGCGACCGTGTTTTAGCCCGTAACCTTGCTCAACTGCGGTAATACACTTGGACTTCTTCCACTGCGTTCGCAGCTTCCTTCTACACCGACGTCTAACCCGATTTCCTCTGAGTCGTCTATCCTCGGGCAGCCTACCCGACCCTCACAGCTGGGCAGCATGGCCGACCGGCTGACTGCGGTTACCCCTCGACATTACTTGTCTTGTTCAAATGGGCCCCCACCTGGAGGTAAGGGAGAATCATAACCAATCTCCCGAACTTCGCCCCGCATCGTACCATGTGCCATGAGGATCGACGTACAAATGAGCCATTACACCGCCGGTCGCATTTCACCCGTCTGTTCACATAGCCAGTTTGCGAGTCCCATGAGTCCTTCAACCCGGACCGTTCGTTCAAGCCAAGTTTGATTCATACCCTTGACAACATCGCGTGTGCCTCCACATCAGGCAGTCTTATCGGCGTCAGTTTTGCCGTGTCGATGCCGTTCTTGCGGCGCTTCTTTCCCCGATTCTCGCAGCCCGGATGCAACCCGAAAATGCATCCAAGCCAAGACCATTTCACCAAATTTTCGATGTGGTCGAGCTGTGTCCGACTCACACACGTCATTCCCAGCCTCCCCGCTGCCCGAGCCTCGGGCATCTTACGACAGAATGCACGGACGGTTTATTTCCGATGCCTATAGGGGTCTGCCTGTCCGTGCCCTTCCTAGACGCCACGTATGCATTATGGCCGCTCGGCGTCCGACCGGTACTTGTTCGTAACACACCCGATATTCCTCGTATGCACCCCATTTTCGGGACGAGTATATTATGTAGCACCTCCGAGGGACGCCATAGAACGCAATACGCGTTTGCCGCGTCACGATTACGCCACGTACGAAGCTGGCCACCGGTTTGCAGCCGCTGAGAGAACTTGACGGGCATTCAATGTAGATGACCGTGATCTTGGCGATGTGGCGTTGATATATTGCATAACGGCGATCTAACGGCAGAATGCTTATGCATGTTGCTCAACGAAATGCCCAGTGCTGACGGGTAGCCTGAGGAGTAGAGGGCCCACATTAATGTGGTGCCGTTGGGCCTACCAGTGGGTGAGATGTTCATCATGGGTAGTACGGAAGCTGAGGTACTCACCCCTACGTCGGTTTGATCTTGAGCGAGAAGAGCGCCAAGAGTTTCGGTAGAGAGCGTACGCAAAAAATGCATGCAACACGTTAATTAAGCAAACCATCCCCGATAGCTGTCGTACACCTCCAAATCGACTGTCTCTCTCATCTCTGCAACAAGATTCTCTACTTCAACTGGGCCAAACTGATTATCATACCTGTCAACCCTATCAATCATCACACGGAAAGGTAGTCGAGAAATGTGTAAACGAGTGATTTTGTTGGTGGTTGATGAATAAAATCCAACATCTTGTGAGATTCTTGTCGTATATAGGGTGAGCATTACTCCAGTCGAAATTGTACCACAAGCGGAAATGGTCTGCTAGGGGTCGTTTGAAGAGGCGTAAAATCCTACACGTATTCTGTCATACTTCATAGTTGGGAGGTAGGGTGAAATCGTTGTATGTGGTCGGATCCGGGACCTTTCGTCCTGCTTGTCAAGCAGTGCCAAATGTTAGCATTTGCGTCAAGGCTTGCCAGTCAAGGCCGGCGGACGCCGACCGAGTCTTGTCCATGGATGTCCGTACTATAACGTGGACTCTGATGCGCACATGATCTTGCTCAAGGGAACGTCAGAGTTGATGGAAATATTCTCAGCTCTGGTGAGAGGCTCCAGGAATGGATTGCCAATGTCGTCTCGTTATGATTATCATTCGGAGAGATGGCTGGGTCGTTCACTCACCGGTATACTAAAAACTGAAAGACCTCATTTTTAAGTTAGTTTGAAGTTGTACGAGAAGAGCGTCGAGAGTGATGGACGAGAACAGATACGGCACGTGGATTGTGTGACCGTCCACAATATCTAGTTACAATACATTCCCAAGTCGACTATCACCCTAATTTTCGGAATTGGCCCATTGGCATCAATATCAGACTCATCAATCCCCATACAGATAGGCAAGCGCTTCTTTCCTTCACCCAACGCTTCATGTAGCAGCCGAGAATTGGCCGCACAGAGCTCCACGACCGCCAATCTTGCCAACTCACCCTCCTCCACCAACTCGGCAAGCATAGAAACAAACCTTGGCACGAAATGTACCGTAATCCCAGTTGCGATCGTCCGAAACTTGATCTTCCGCACGCTTGCGAAGTAGAGCCCAAGCCGAGCCTTCAGATCGTCATCCTCGAGTTGCACATTCCACAGTTCAACAGTATCCAAGTTTAGAAACCGTTCCAGCTTCTGATCCCCGTGCTCAACACGTTCTGTCTGATCTCCCGTGTGCCAGGATTCGAACCCATACGTCAACTCCCTCAGCTCGGGCGCCTCCAATGCTCGCAGAAATGCCGTTACCCAAGACCACTTGCTCGGCAGGAGTGTTGGGTCGCCTCCGTTATCCTGTAGCAGTATGATACAAAGTTGGCGAAGGCACGGTGCGACGATCCGAAGTGGTTGGAACAGTTCTAGAAGGTCGATGCGCGCCCGGTGCAGTTTGAGGGTTTCTATTTGTGGCATTTTTTGTAGCAGCAGGTGGACCTCCTCCCTCTGCGTAGCAAACATATCTAACCTGAGCTCCGTAAGCGTTGGGAACGACAAAACGGGTAAAGGCAGGGTCCTGCTACGGGACACCAAGTGCAATCGTTTTATCCGTGGGCATGAAATGTGTTGTGGCCCGGAGGTGAGGTCCTCAGGCTTGCTCGCGGTTAGTTTGAGGTCTTCAAGGAGAGGAAACACCTGAGGATCATCGAGGCGGTTGGACAGAATGGTTCGGGGCGATGGAGTCCTCCCCGTGAGTTTGAGGGTCTTCAACCTCGGTGCTAATGAAGCAATCGAGGCGCACAGCTCCTCGAATTGCCTATGTTCCCAGTCCGCCCAATGCAACTCCACTTCCAGTTGAAGACTCCCCGAACGGGCGAGTTGGATTGCGATTCTGTTCTCATCAATCATGCTGGAGCTCAACGTCCTCCGAGTTCCCGTATACGTCCAAAGATATGGAGTGTCGAGGCAAAGCTGTCGCCAGTGTTGAGAAACTTGGGCGAGTGCAAATGGAGCGTCGAAGCGATCGGGTCCGTGCAAGCGAGCGAGCACCTCGAGAAAGATGCAGAATAGCAGTTCTGCTGGCAATCGTTCTATGAAAGTCAATCCATGATCTGAACTTTGAGGTAGGAAGGGCGGTTGGGCGTTTGTAAGGTTGCCAGACGTTGGGAACGTGGGAAACCTTGCGGGGATGGTCGCGAGTCTCTTGGGATCGCACTCAAAGTGACAAGCGTAACTCAAAGTGAAATTGGGGGAGAGGCGGACCAAGAGCCAAGATACAAGACGCGTCGTACTTATACGAAATCAAAGAGGGACAGGAACACAAGCCTACGTACGCTCCTTGGGTAAGTCCGCTATCTCCGTCGGTGTTCGAATCCTCACA
>WSTW01000110.1:14703-26330 GCA_019632305.1 Tulasnella sp. 403 | reverse complement strand
TTTACCACTATGGTGGTTCAAATTATTTGCCTTTGGTACCCGGTGTGCGCTGTATAGCGCGGAATGACGCTGGCACCTCGAGTGGAAGTCTATACACATCTTGCTTGCATGGCTTACCACCACGCAGCCCATCCTCACCCGCATGAAACCGCTATCACTCCTTCAAGCCACTACTCCACACTATCTCATGCTATTTTCACCCCAGCGGATTCTCCCGTCGCCCTCCCAATTTTCTCTCACCGATGGGCTAATGATACACGCGTCTACCGCCCGGGTCCAGGCCCTTGGAAGAACGAAGACGAAGCCATCGCACGCCTTCCGAAACAGGATTGCTTCACCGATCCTGACGTGCAGCGAAAAGCCGCACAGCTGCAAACAGCTGTTATCCTTACCATGGGGATCCTGAGTGCGTTGACAACGGGGTGGTGGGGAGCCGTCGGTGATCGTGTAGGCAGGACCAAGGTCATGGCACTCAGCCTCGCCGGATATCTCTTCACGTGCGTATGTGTAACCCTGCCATGTGGCGGTGTTTATTGACGGTATCACAGCGATGTGATGTTTGTTATCGTCGCTCGGTATGCAAAGCTTCTGGCGCCATTTGGTGGCCACAAGTTCCTCTTGCTCGGTCCTGTTATCGAGGGCCTACTTGGTGGTTGGTCAGTGTTCTTCTGTTGGTGTCTTGTCTGGTACCTTATCCTCGATTCTCCGTAGGTCAACCGTCACCGCAGCTGTGAATGCCTACATCTCCGACGTGACGAAGCATGGTTCCCGGAGCAAAACTTTTAGCTCCATGCAAGGCTTCCTCTTCGTCGGTGTTGCGGCTGGGCCCGCCTTTGGCAGTCTCTTACTCCAATGGACGTCTCCAGACACTAACACGGCTAGCCATTCACCACCCGGCCGCACGCCCGACGTCCTTATCGTCTTCTTCGTTAGCGTCTGCATCTCAGTCCTCAACTGCCTCTATGCCATCTTTGTTATCCCGGAGTCATTGACCGAGGAGATCCGTGTGGAACGGGAGAACAAGCGAATTCTGGAACAAGAGGCTCATGCTGCCGCCCACCCTCACCCACCGGTACATGGTGTCACTGGCTTGCTTGGGTCGCTACGTTGGAGGGTTGCTGAGCTATTCGAGCCTGCAGCGTTGTTCTTACCACAGGGCCGGGACTGGAAGCTCACGTATCTAGGCATTGCATATTTTATGGGCGTGCTCACAGCGGTCAGTTGGCTTCTGATAACTCTACCTTCGCAGTTGTTAACTCTTTCAACCACACAGGGCACTTATCCATTGAAGTTACTATACGCTGAGCATCGCTTCGGATGGTCCGCCGTTGAGGTTAGTGTTATTTTCCTACTTTTCCCGGTGATCGAACTTATCCACCAACGTCGTATATAGCTCGGAAACTACCTCACCCTTATCGGAACAGTTCGTGCTCTACACCTTTTGATCATCATGCCAGGTACGGGTCCTATTATACGAGGAATAAGAATGATACTGACGAACACCCACCAAAGTTATCATCAAGGCCTTCAAGCCCGTTCACGTCTACCGTGAGGCGCCATCAGGGAACCCCGATGCGACCACTTCTAATATAACACCTACTTCAGGCTCAGCTCCCAACCCGAATTCACAAACTACGCATCTGTCACCCCAAGTCTTGAAAGACGTCAGGTTCGACCTGAGGTTGGCCAGGGCATCCATTTTCATCGATGCCATGTCCTTCATCCTGGTCGTGTGTACAATTGACGCCAGTGCGTTTGTGGTGGTTACTCTACTTTCGGTATGTCTTTCTCATAAAGTCATGGCTTTCGTGTCGACTGACCTGAATTTACCTGTAAGGCATTCGGTGGTGGCACAACTCCCGTCATCCAATCCATCGCCCTTTGCCTACTCCCCAACGCCAAAGAACAGGCAGGCAAGCTTTTCGGTGCCTTCTCGATGATGTCCGCTATTGGGGCGTTCATCCTTTCTGTACGTCTCTGAATTCCTGCCCTCGACTTTAATGTATACTAACTTCCGCCATGCCCCAGCCTTTGCTGTTCGGAATGCTCTACAGCGCAACCGTTGGAACCTTCCCTTCGGCCATATTTGCCGCTGGTGGTACTATACTCGTCATAGGTTGCGTCGCCCTTCTTCTCGTCCGCGCTCCCAAGCCTCCCAGAAGGCAACGACCTCCTAGAGGTAGATCCCAGACTAGAAAGGTGTTGATAGGTAGCTTGACGGAGGATGACGACATGGCTTGAGGGTTCATCTCATCCGAGCCATACACGCCTCGGTCGGCCTTTAATATTGGTCTCTTTCTTGATGTATAGCTATCCCCCTTCTGTATTTCTATTGTTAGACCGCTATCCTCTGTTTACTTTCGTTCTCGTATGCCATCGCTTTGCTTTCTTTCCCTCTGCTTTTAGATTATGGACACATGGAATATATTTACTGCCGGCGGGATGTATTCATGAAAAGAACGAGTGAACAACGTCTAGTCGTCATCGCTACCATAACCGCCCAATGCACCGAGTCCCGTTACCGGCTTTGGAGGGTTTTTGGCAGCGGCCTCTTGCTGCCTTCTCCGTATTTCGGCAAAGTGCATCATCCCTTCAAGGGTATCCGCACTGAGAAGGCCTGTCGGGGCTGGTTCTGGTTCCGGTGAAGGTTCTGGTTCGTCCTCTGGAGCTTCTATTCGTAGTCGCTTTGCCTCGCGTTCTGCTTCTTCCTCCTCAGGTGCTTGTGGAATCTCTTCCTCGTCTTCTAAAGCTCTAATTGCCCGCATGGCGCTGACCATTCGTGGGTCTAGGCGGTTTGCGATTGCTCGTTGGCCATCCTCTTCTAACCGCCGCTTCTCCGCGGCTTTTGCCACAGGATTTGGATCGCCAGTGGCCCACCTATCGATTTTGGTTAAACAACTTGCAACGTTGTCGTGAAAAGAGTTGACCTACCGAACGTTCAAGATTTCATCGTTGTCGAGACTCTGGCAGGCCATGGCCTCTTTTGCGAATTGCGCGTCCGTTTCGCGAACATACGTCACGAAAGCGACGCTTCGGCCTTGCAAGATGCGAACTGTTGCGCAGAAGTCAGCCCCGCCTCCCGAGTGTTCACTAGTTGAGGAAGGACATACTACGATCAATCTCGCCCCATTCCTTGAAATGCCGTGTCACAATCTCCTCCGTCTCGTGTCCTGGCCCAGTCTCCTTAATACGACCGACGTAGATCGTCTTGTTCTGTTTTGAGAACGAACCGACACCACCCATATCATCACGGTAATCCGAGAACTTGTCTCGACCAAAACAATCTTTCGAGTGTTCGGTGAATTCACTGTCCGGTGGGGGGAGGCGGTGGAGGTATTGGCATTCCCAACTGGCATGGAACGAATGAGTGAGGATGGGTCGGACAGGTGGTTAACGACATACCCGTAAGGACACTGTCCTCTGGCAAAGAATAGGCAGCAGTATTTCGTTCCCGTAGTATCGGCACGCGTATATCCAGCGTCCTTGCGTATGTTGCACCTACGAGCAGCGTGCACCTTGCTACAGATCTCGCCGTCAGCAATGTTGATACATGGCTGAAATTGCAGAAATCCGCACCTACTTCGAGTAGTTGTCTTCCATATCACCTCCAGCCCATTTGTTATACCATATGTCTGAGAGTTGACGTTGAATTACGGTGAATGGAGTGGTGTTGGGCGGAAGGTCAACGTACTGTACTCTTTGCCCGTCTGGGGCGTCTCTTTTTTCTCCACCTCTCCAGGTTTCACCTGCTTCCGCGCAGGCTTCAGCTTCTTTTGTGCGGGTTTCTCTGCGACGACGACGCTGTCTTCCATTTTAGGTTGAGGTGGTCGGGGAATAAATCGAACACGAGTTTGGTAGAGTTTGTATCTACCCTCAGGGGGCTTCTCCCAATCTCGCGCGTCAGTCAGCATTCGAAGGGAAGTAGCCGTCCGCCGGGTGGACGCGTAGCACTTCTCCACCACCAACCATAAGTAAGTCATTCAATGCCTCCTTAGCAATGTGTCTGACGACCTCTTGACTCTTGGGACGTTTGGTGTTTAGCTGGGCCTTCGTTTCGCACTTATTGAAGATTTTGGATGAGGTCACTCATCTGGCGCGAAGCCCAGGCTACCTTTGGCCTGTTCCGACATCGAGCAGCCACACGGTCGATACAGACCTCTGTCGCCGGGCCGTCTAGACCTCCCCACTTTACGACGTCTGCGCTCCGATGGCTGCCTTCGCCTACGGCCCCTCTGCGACACCCGCGATGGATAAACACCGGGCAGGGTGGTAAACCGGGATCGTCTGACGATGGCGACGAGGGCGATAACCGTGGTGGAAAGGTTGGAAAGGGCAAGGGCCATGACCCAGAAGAATCGGATACTTCGTCGTCGTCGCATTCGAAGGACGACTCCTCGCGTGCTGCATCTTCGTCTTCCTCATCTGACGACCCACAATCTTCTTCCTCCCCACCTTCGACACCACCACCGTCAGATTCAGACTCTCCTTCAGACTCTCCCTTCCCTTCCTCGTCGTCCAATGGTTCTCCATCATCGTCCGCAATCTCAAAGCAGTCTGTTCCTGACATTTACCCTCAAGTTCTCGCTCTACCTATAACTCGTCGACCTCTCTTTCCTGGTTTCTACAAGGCTGTTGTGATACGGCATCCAGCTGTGGTGGCGGCGATAAAGGAAATGATGAAGCGTGGACAACCATATCTCGGCGCTTTCTTGCTCAAGGACGAAGATGCGGATAGTGACATCATCACGGATATCGACTCGGTGCACAATGTTGGCGTCTTTGCGCAGATCACTAGCGTCTTCCCGGCGGGAGGTGCGACCCAGGATGACAAGGAAGAGAGCATCACGGCGGTCTTGTATCCCCACCGACGTATCCGTATAACGGAGCTCATCACACCTTCCAAGAAGGATTCGTCATTTGTAAGCGTTGCTGAGGTCTCCGAGGCAGCGAAGGAAGAGAATATTCCGGAGGACGAGGCTGAAGTTGGAGAGAGCCTTGTTTCACGTAACCATCCTGGTGTGTACAGCCTCGGTTGTTGACCGTTCTTGGCACTCATCTCATCTCACCATGTCCAGCGCCTCTGCAAACTTCCTTCCTGCATGATTACCAAGTTTCGCTCGCCAATGTCGAAAACATGCTCAGCCAGCCATACTCCAAGTCGAACCAATATGTCCGCGCCACCATGTCGGAAATCGTTTCGGTCTTCAAGGATATTGCCCAACTCAACCCCTTGTTCCGCGACCAAATCACGAATTTTACCATCTCCCAGTCCGCTTCCAATGTGTTCGACGAACCCGACAAGTTGGCCGACTTTGCAGCTGCAGTGTCTACTGGCGAAGTTGGCGAGCTCCAGGATGTTCTAGAAAGCATGGTCGTCGAAGATAGATTGCAAAAGGCTTTGTTGGTGTTGAAGAAGGAACTCATCAATGCCCAGCTTCAGAGCAAGATTTCCAGGGATGTCGAAAGCAAGATTCAGAAACGACAACGGGAATACTATTTGATGGAGCAACTCAAGGGAATCAAAAAAGAGCTCGGCATGGAGTCAGATGGCAAAGACAAGCTTATCGAGAAGTTCAAGGAACGTGCGGCCAACTTGAAGATGCCAGACCAAGTGCGGAAAGTCTTTGACGAGGAATTGAACAAGTTGATGCATCTGGAGCCCGCCGCGTCTGAAGCCAACGTTACGCGCAACTACCTCGATTGGCTCACTCAGGTGATATTTTTGTTTCCCTTGGCAGGGATGCATCGAACTGAATACAACTCCGACAGATTCCATGGGGACAGCACTCCGAAGAAAACTTCTCCATCCAGAATGCTATGAAAGTTCTCGACGAGGATCATTACGGCCTGACCGATATCAAGGATCGAATCCTTGAGTTTTTGGCTGTGGGTAAACTCCGTGGAACTGTTGAAGGCAAGATCATTTGCTTTGCTGGCCCACCTGGGGTTGGCAAAACGAGTATTGGTAAATCTATTGCTCGTGCTCTTAACCGCCAGTTCTTCCGGTTCTCTGTTGGTGGTTTGACGGATGTCGCAGAGATCAAAGGTCATCGGAGGACTTACGTTGGGTTTGTAGACAAAAGTTGTCTCCTCTTTGTCGTCATCTAACAACATCACTTTAGTGCTCTACCAAGCAAGATTATCCAGGCATTGAAGCGCGTCGGAACGGAGAACCCCCTTGTTCTTATTGACGAAATTGACAAAGTAGGACGTGGCATTAATGGGGACCCCTCGAGTGCCTTGTTGGAGATGCTTGACCCCGAGCAAAATACCGCGTTCTTGGATCACTAGTACGTCGTCATACGCCAGGCTCATTTTCTGTGATTCTGACTTATCGTGGTGCAGCATGGACGTTCCAATAGATCTCTCTCGCGTCCTCTTCGTTTGCACCGGTGAGACCAGAGTGCGCTCTGCATTGCAAATGGGGTGTCCTGACTCTTTTCTGTCTACTTCAGCTAATACGACCGACACAATTCCGGCGCCTCTCCTAGACCGAATGGAAGTTATCGAAGTCAGTGGATACGTGACGGAAGAAAAGCAGGTTATTGCCGAGAAGTACCTCGCTCCCCAGGCCAAGGAAGCATCCGGACTCAAAGATGCCAACGTGGTTCTCACACACGACGCTGTCGACACATTGATCAAGTACTATTGCCGCGAGAGCGGTGTACGCAACCTGAAGAAGCACATTGATAAGGTGAGACTTGTTCCCCACCCCATTATGTCCTCGAAGAGTTAACTTTCCCGTGCCCTTAGATTTACCGAAAGGCTGCATTCACTATTGTTCGCGATCTGGGCGAAGAAGTCTTCCCAGAGCCTGCACCGAGTACCTCGACCGACCCGGACGGCGCCAAATCTTCCGAAGAACCCCCATCCAACCCGTCGCAAGATGGCAACACGGTCAAGCCTGTTGTTAATACGACTCCTGAGACAGCATCCGCTCCGGCACCCTCCGCTGAATCGGAGGAACGCAAAGGTGTCACCACCCGGAAACGCGAACCATTGAGTGTTCCCTCGACAGTCCAAGTGACAATAGCTACCGAGAATCTCAAGGATTATGTTGGACCGCCGATCTATCACAAGGACAGGTTCTATACGAAGACGCCCCCTCCGGGTGTCAGTACTGGGTTAGGGTACCTAGGGAACGGCTCTGGTGCGGTTATGCCTGTGGAAGCTATGGTACGTCTCCCAATATTTACACATTTTCTATGTCTCACGACATTACTTGTAGTCGATGCCTGGAAAGGGTGGTCTACAGCTCACCGGCAAACTCGGTGAGGTCATTAGGGAGAGTGCACAAATCGCTCTTAGTTGGGTGAAGGCAAATGCCCACGACCTGAAGATTACCAAATCGCCGGACGATCAGCCGCTGCAGGATCGCGATATTCACCTCCACATGCCCGAAGGCAGTATTGGCAAGGAAGGACCAAGTGCTGGGACAGCTATCCTCTCAGCTTTTGTTTCACTAATGACGAAGACTCCGATTAGTCCGGATATCGGTACGCGAACGCTTATCAATAGATATGAGGTATTTCTAACGAACATTGGCTTAGCTATGACTGGCGAAATATCTCTCGTTGGCCAAGTGTTGCCGGTCGGCGGGCTGAAGGAAAAGATTCTAGCCGCCCACCGCGCGGGGATCAAGACAATCCTCGCGCCATCGGCTAATCGGGCAGACATTGAGGAAAACGTTCCAGAAAGCGTCAAACAAGGTATCCGATTTGTGTACGTCGAAGATGTACACGAAGTGCTCGACGAGGTTTTCCGGGGCCAACACGCCACCGATAAAGTAGACGTCTTACCATCGGGATCGTTCTAGAGACATCTTAACTATTCTACAGTGCGTAATCATGTATCCTAGACATGTCGACATTCCGCTCTGCTGTCAAATCACTGCTTTCAAATCGCTGCTTTCTGGTCGCAGATTCTTTGCTCAGCCTGGAAATACTTAAATTCGAATCTGGCTTAACATAATGTGGACCTTGCGGGGCAAGCACCCTTGTCAGCAAAGATGTCATCCTTTTCGCCTCAGCATAGTGAGTTTGTCAGTTATTATAACACAAAGCATGCGTCAGCAATATCCGAGCCCAGCGGCCACGGACTAGAAGGGCTAACTGCACTTGACCCTCGCTGTACTCGCAATTGACGGGCTGTTACGACGATTTTTTTCGATGCAACGAGCCTCGTTTGAAGGCACCAAGTGCAGTGCGCCGGTAGTCCCGGCCAGGAACAAAGAGATAAATCCATGGTATATGAGCGATCAATTCAGATTGTACCCATTCTACGGGGCGCGGGGCAGGACAAAATTAAGTCATGCGGTCTCTTGGCATTCACTGTTCAGTTCTAGAATTTACATAAACCAAGCCTAACAGATCTTGAGGAACCAGTCTCGACTTCCATTCGACCCACCCACACGCGCAACTCTCCTCAGATGTCCCCTCCGAGTCAGACCTTGATCCAGAACGGCACGATCGTCACTTGCGTCAAGGACGACAAGCTCCCTATCCATTATCCTGCTGATGTCCTCATTCGCGATAGCCTCATCGTTCAGATCTCCGACCCGAACACCATTGTCGCTGAAGAGGGAACCTTGGTCATCGATGCTACTGACAAGCTCATCTGCCCTGGTTTCATCGACACCCACCGACACGTATGGGAAGCTCCTTTCAAGTGGATGGGTGACTGGACTTTGATGGAGTGAGTAACCGATCGTAATCACTTGTGTCTCCTGTGCCCATTGCAGCCTCTTGCAGGTACGTCGGCAAATGCATCCGCTTGTTGACGCCAGTCTTGGAACCCAAGGACGCTTATGCTTCCCAGCTGCACGGAGTCCTAGAAGCACTCAATGCTGGTCTGTCCCTCGTCATTCTAAGACGACATGTTGCTGACGCTGGAACTCCTAGGGGTCACCACCATGGTCGATTTCTGTCACCTCACTACTACTCCTGAGATGTTCCCGGCGATGCTGGAGGCCACTAAAGAAAGCGGTATCAGGAGCTTCATCTGTTACTCAAGGTCTGCATCACCACTTGCCGTCGCCATCGTAACTCAGATGATATCTTGTTAGATGGGAGGAATGGCCTTACGGGAAAGGCAGAAAAGTCTGGCAAATGGAACAAATCAAAAAATATGCCAAGGAAGGGACGGGATCGGACAGGGTCACCTTCAGTCTCGCCTTTGAAGGCTTTGACGATACGTTCTTCGCGGAATTGAAGGATGAACTCTGGCCGATTGCCTCGGAACATGGCATCGATGTCCTCGGGACGCACTACGTGTCCGGAATGAACAACCTGAGCGGCAGGACCGTAGAGGAATTCCACTCCCGGGGCCTTTTGGACCGGCCCGTTCTTTTTGTCCATGCAAGCGGTGCCGATGAGAAGGATTTCGAAAGGATCGTTGCTTCCGGCTCAGGGATATCCGCGGCTCCGGAAACAGAGCTTCATATGTCCCATGGCGATCCCAACGCAATGTTTGCAGATGACGCTGGGGTTAGGGTGGGACTCAGTGTTGACTGCAGCACCGTCGTCAGCGGCGACATGTTCGCCGTTATGCGGTCCTGTCTATCGTGGCATCGCGGAGTAGAGAACGCGAAATTGTCACGAGATGGAAAGCTGCCAATGCATAATAAGCGCAGGGCGGGAGATGCATTCCGATTGGCAACTATCGGCGGCGCCAAGGCCATTCACCGCGAGTCTATGATTGGTTCTATCGAGGTTGGCAAGAAGGCGGATATCCTTCTTATCGAAACTCTTTCACCGGGCATGCTCGGCTGCCAACGAGATCCTGTACAGGGAGTTGTGCTACACGCCACGGTCAGTACCCCGTCTGCACACTTCCCCAGGCACTAACCAATTCTAACATTGCAATAGCCCGAAGATGTGTCCATGGTCATCGTTGATGGAGAGGTTGTTGTAGACAAGAGCAGGGCAAAAGCCGATGGAGTCTTTACTCGTGTAGACTGGAGCACAGCTGTCTCCGACGTGCGTGGCGCCCTTGAACGTGTTCGCGCCAAGATCGACGATACCAAGGAGGAGAAATCTTATATGGAACTCGCTGACATGTTGGGTCTCCACGCGAAGTCGACGGACGACTATTAGCTAATACGTTTTACACCAAAAAAATGCCATAACAGGCACTGTGGCCTTGCTCTATACGTTTTCGGTCATACGGAGAGTGGTGCGCAAATGCCAGAAGTGCAGTCAGGGTTGTATACCCAGGCCGGTCTCAGTCGGGGTGTTACCGGGATCGGGCGGAGAATTACGGTAGGAAGTGACCTTGATGGGAAAGTTGGACAATGTATAACCAGCACCGCGCAAGGTGGAGGCATGGAGGGCGCAACACTCGACTCCAGACGTAGGAGGATGGTGGGCCAAAAATAAGCAGTAAAGAAAAAGACCTGCTGCTGTGCATAGTAGATATTGAGAGCGACACGTCGTTCAAGAGGAGGCAAGAATGTCGCAACGTACGCAGTGTCGCTTGAGAGGCTACTGTGATGGAGGTAAAAGAAGGATGTTCTCCATATGGAAGGGATCGTCGTATGGATGGTAAACTCCTAGTATACTAGCCATGTGAACCGAGTCTCTACACTCGTGGTTGCTGCAAATCGCGTTCACTTTCCGCTGCTGCGAGTGGGGTAGTTGAAAACAAGGGTCCGGCAATCCGGATTTTACGGTCTCCTAACACCGAATTTTAACGCACGTGACCGAATGTTTTCATGCCAACCAACCACCTTCTTGAGCTTTGATTCCTGCACGATGCTGAACACACGACAAGTCGCAGACAAACATCGAAGATTTGGAGGCCGGTAGAACCCAAAGCGGAGGGAGGAGGTTCAGCGTCGCCCATCGAAAGAATCGCCGTGGAAGCTTAATGGGTCTTGGAGCCCCGCCGCCCCTCCGTGACACCAGCCAAATGTCGGTAGAACATTTGCTCTATTCCATCCTTCTGACTAACAGACACGTAATTCTCTTAGTCACTCTGCCGTCTGATAAACTGGGTGACGAGGCAATGACATATCATGTCCCCCTTAGCCTTATTTAAAGCCTTTAAGAGGCTCCTAACCTCTGGAAAGCGGCCTTCTCCGTCCTCCCCTCTCAGAAATACATGAATTTGGTTAGATCCCAAGTCCCTTGCTCCTGTTGCTTTCTTCGCCGGTGCGATCGGATTCTGGGTTGGCGTCCTCCCTGCAGCCCTGCTACGTTGGTTCGGGACAGATGGAATTTACGCCCAACAGTATCGTTACAACTCAGGGATCACTTGGTCTTCATATCGATGGCGCGCTACTGGGTGAGGACCTTGATTCATTGACTAAGAGGGCAATATTCAGGATATTGGTATTCCAGTGGCACCTTCACCGAGAATTATGGGAATGGTTGGGCTCAAGTCGCGGCCAGCATTCAACGTGGGATTCTGGGTCTTCCATTTTTATTTTTATTTTTGATCCAGCGTCGACGTGCATTTTAGCGGATGAGTCTGCATGTGGACCCATGGGGGAACAGATATGTCAGAGTAACGGATTTCATCTGTGAGTCCTTCGTGGTGAAATGCTTCTCTACCCAGATTCACTCCATTCCACAGCGGCGTAGAAACGAGTTCGATCAAGTGTGGCGGATGATTGTATTACCTCGCCG
>WSTW01000110.1:0-14182 GCA_019632305.1 Tulasnella sp. 403 | reverse complement strand
CTCGACAAGTCTCTCGCTTTGCTTGCGTGCCTCTTCGGCAGTGCGTTCGGACGAAGCCGCAGTACTCCTCCATTCTACTACGTCGGCTCGGGACATTTTATCCTGGCGTCCGATTCTTATACAGTCAAGGGTCCACTTGGTAACCGCACGAGTTTCATTTTCACTAGGTGAGGACCTTGATCCACTTGGCGCGCCGTGCTAAAGATAGTGTCCTTCCAGTGGCTCCCTCATTGATCGTCATGGACGTGGTATGGCCGAATTCGTGAACGGCACTGGTACTGAAAATGGGATTCTGGACCCCAATGGCTTCGTTCACACCGACGTGAGGTCGACATGGGTGTTCGCGGACGGCGATCCCGCGTTTGTAACCTTCCAAGGACTTGGCGCCCTCGCTACTAATGGCTGGTTCAAATTGTGAGTCGGTGGTGTAACTCTTCCCGCAGTAAACTTACTGCGGTCTGTAGTGCGGTTGAGACTGGTTCAACCACATTCGGCTACCTTAACAACCTATTTATCGTTGGGAATGATACAATCAAGGATGGGACCATATCCTGGGATCTATGGAGTTCGGTGAGTCGCTGTAGGAGTCCTAGTTTGACGTAGCGTTGATCATGGTGTCTTAGAGTGACCCTGACGCCCCGGCGGGAAACTCGACAAAGGCCGCTAGGGCCTGAGACCATAGTGAATTGTAGCTGCAGAGCACACGGAATTGCTGTCTCCGCAGCTGCGAGCAGCAACTTCCACGTGGGAGCCTTCACATCAAATGGACACCCTTGTTCGGATTGCCAAACTCACAATATCTTAATCTAATTACTTTGGCATGGCACTGGCCACCTACCGCACCGTGACAGGCATACAAGTCCTTTCACTTCCACTTTGACATCCCAGAGTGCAGTTTGACGGCCCGCGTTGGAAGTATTTACCCCTTCGAAAGCGCCGAGCCCGGCCCCCGGTTGTGACGGCGGTTGCCGGCCCGGACAAGAGATGCCCACTTGGGTATGGAAGAGCGCTTCTATTTCGTCACGACTGTGGGGCACGACATCAGCCCCCCGTTCGTCATATACAATTCTCCCCCAACCTACATTCGACCCACTTACTCGACGCCTTGCGATGTCCTCTCAGATTTTAATCCAGAACGGCACTGTAGTCACTTGCGTCAAGGATGAGAGACTACCTGTTCATTATCCCGCTGATATCCTCATCCGCGGTGACATCATTGTTCAGATCTCCGACCCGAACACCATTGTTGCTGAGGAGGAAACCTTGGTCATCGATGCTACTGACAAGCTCATCTGCCCTGGTTTCGTCGACACCCACCGACACGTATGGGAAGCTCCTTTCAAGTGGATGGGCGACTGGACCCTGATGGAGTGAGTAATCGACTGGGCCCACCTCGTATCTCCTGTCCTCAGTACGGGAATGTGCAGATACATCAGCAAATGCCACCATTTGTTGATGTCACTCATTGAGGCTAAGGACGCGTATGCTACCCAGATGCACGGAGTCCTTGAAGCGCTCAACGCTGGTTTGCAATCAGCCACTTTAACATATCATCTCCCTGACACTAGGACACCTAGGTGTCACTACAGTGGTCGATTTCTGTCATCTCACCACTACCCCTGAGGTCTTTCCGGCTATAATAGATGCCACTACAAAAAGCGGTATCAGGAGCTTTGTGTGCTACTCAAGGTATTTTCTCCCCTACTCACCGTTAACATCACGGCTCACTTGATATCTTCTTAGGTACGAAGAATGGCCCCAGGGGAAAGGCAGAAAAGTCTGGCAAATGGAACAAATCAGCAAACTTGCCAAGGAGGGAACGGGATCAGAGAGGGTCACCTTCGGCCTCGCCTTTGATGGATCTCGGGACGCATTCTTTGAAGAATTGAAGGACGAACTCTGGCCACTTGCCTCGCAATATGGCGTCGATACCCTCACGACGCACTATGTGGGCGGGATGAACAACCTGAGCGGCGAGACCATTGAACAACTTCACTCTCGGGGCATGTTGGACCGCCCCATCCTCTTTGTCCATGCAAACGGTGCTGGAGAGGAAGAGTTTCAGAAGATTGTTACTTCCGGCTCGGCAATCTCTGCGACTCCGGAAATAGAGCTTAGCATGACCCACGGCGCGCCTATTGGGATGATTGCGGAGGACGCAGGGGTGAGAGTGGGACTTGGTGGTGACTGCAGCACCGTCATCAGCGGAGACATGTTCGCCGTCATGCGGTCCTGTTTATCGTGGCAACGCGGAGTAGAGAACGCAAAACTGGCAGAAGGTGGAAAGCTTCCGATGTACCTAAAACGCAAGGCAGGAGATGTTTTCCGATTAGCGACCATCGGCGGTGCCAAAGCCATTCATCGCGAGTCCATGATCGGTTCCATCGAAGTTGGCAAGAAAGCGGACATCCTTCTTGTCGAAACTCTTTCACCGGGCATGCTCGGCTGTCAACGAGATCCTGTTCAAGGGGTTGTGCTACATGCCACGGTGAGTGCACCGTTTGAGCTCCTCCCTTGTGTTTAAAAATTAACCAACTCGATAGCCCGAAGACGTCTTCATGGTTTTCGTTGACGGAGAAATTGTTGTTGACAAGAACAGGTCGAAGTCTGATGGAGTATTCACGCGTGTAGACTGGAGCACAGTGGTCTCCGACGTGCGCGGGGCCCTCGAACGCGTCCGCGCCAGGATCGACAATGATAAGGAGGAAGAATCGTATGCCAAACTCGCTGGCATGTTGGATCTCCACAGGAGGTCTATTGACGACTATTAACCAAGCTTGTTATGTACCCCATCTATACATTTTTTGGTAGGTAGATCCACGTTGAAATACTTAGAGCCATTCTACGGTCTGTGTTTCTGTCAGTTAATGCGTCCAAGAGGATCATGTCAATACTTACACCAGGAGGCTTTGATGAGATGTCATAGACGACTCGGTTGACGCCTTGTACTTCATTGGTGATCCTGGAAGAGATTCTTCGCAACACCTCGGGCGGGAAGACAAACCTATGTGACGCATCAGAGACGGATCAACACAGCGCCGACATACCACTCACCAATCAGCGGTCATGAAATCCTCGGTCTGCACGGCTCGCAGGGCGATGACTTGTTCGTACGTGCGTTTGTCACCCATCACGCCCACGGCATGGACGGGCAACAAAACCGCAAACGCCTGGCTGATTTTATCGTACAGGTTTGCCTTACGAATCTCTTCGATGTATATCACATCCGCTGCTTGTGCGATCCGGACTTGCTCCCGTGTTACTGGACCAAGGATACGAATGGCAAGTCCAGGTCCAGGGAATGGGTGACGCTGAACCAAGTGATTTGGAATGCCAAGAAGGCGACCCAACGCTCTGACCTCGTCTAGATCGACCGAATGTCAGTTTCGCCATGGGAGGTAATGCATCTGTTCACACACCTTTAAACAGTTCTCGCAAAGGCTCGATCAACTTCAACTTCATGTCTTCCAACAATCCTCCGACATTGTGGTGGGTCTTGATGGTCGCACTGGGCCCCTTGAAGCTGATACTTTCGATAACGTCGGGATAGAGCGTGCCTTGTAACAACCATTCGTATTTGCCCTTGGCCTCGCCGCCTTCAGCCAGCTCTCTCTCGGCTTCAGCCTCATACTTCGCAGCTTCGGCCTCAAACACCTCGATGAAGGTGTTCCCGATGATCTTTCTCTTCCGCTCGGGGTCTTCTACACCTTCCAGACGAGAGAGGAAGAGGTCGGACGCATCGACGACCTTGAGGCTGACGCCAAGGTGCTGGTTGAGCATTTCGTGTACTTGATTTGCCTCGTTGTACCGTAGAACGCCATTATCCACCATAATTGCCTGGAACCTAGAAAACAGGTGGCGTCACGAATGATTTGGCTCCATGAGACTCCAGGTCTTCGTACCTATCGCCGATCGCCTCATGCATAAGCTTAGCAGCCACGGAGCTGTCAACACCACCGCTAACTGCACCGATAACCCGTCCTTTTGGACCGCAAATGTTTCGAATCCTCTCAATTTCTTTCCCAATGAACGATTCCTAATGACCGACTCGACCGTTAGCTTCCGTATTGAATGAATACACCAATCAAAGTCCACGTCTACTCACCATCGTCCAATTCGTCCTGCACTGGCAAATGTCGATCACGAACCTTGAAATCACCTCCTTCCCCCTCGGGGTATGAGTAACTTCAGGATGGAACTGGATACCAAAGATGGGCTTCGAATCATGGGCAATACCGGCAAAAGGGGCGGTTTGGGTCTTCCCGATAATATGGAACTCGGGGGGAATAGCACTTAGTTGGTCGCCGTGAGACATCCACACCTGTGATGAAAGCGAATTGTCAACCCCCAATGGGGAGAAGAATGGGTTAATCAGTCATACCTGGAAGTGCCCTTCAAAACCTTGGAACAACTTATTCGCCAAACTATTCGAGGCAGGCGCATCCAGAACCTGAACCTCCGCAAAACCATACTCTCGATGGTCACATTTAGCGACGCTGCCTCCCAAGTTCCACGCGATTTCCTACTCGCGTAAACTCATCAGCCTTGATGGAACAAAGTCCCGAAGGAGTAAAAGTACATACCTGCAGGCCGTAACAGATTCCCAAAATCGGAACACCAAGGTCGAAGACGTCAGGATCAACGTGCGGAGCATCCTGATCGTATACGGAGTATGGAGACCCGGACAAAATAATCCCTATAGCCATGAGGTGGTTAGTTATATTCCAGGAAGACGCTATTGGTGATTTGCCTTTGGGCTTCCACTTCAACTCCTTGATCTTTTGAGTACAGGGCATGAGCTCAGCGTACACGTTGAGCTCACGACATCTCCGGGTAATGAGATGACTGTACTACAAATAAATTCGATCGTCAAAGCCAGCCTTCAGAAGCAGACGTAAGGCAATAGAGGGGGCATACCTGGGACCCAAAGTCAAGAATCAATACGGTATCGTACGAGTCGTGAATCTCGGCCATGGATGTCAACCAGAGAGGATGGTGGTGGTGGGAGAAGACGTGAAACTGGGCTAAATGAAAAGCCTCACTGTTGACTCGCCTTACATGGTGTTGTGACACGTGATGATCGGAACCCACGCGACGACCCGGCCAACAGCACACGGAAACAATATCATCGAATCCACAATTTTACAACAACCGGAACATCGTGCTAGAGGCGGGTATAAAGTGGGTCCTTTAAGGAACGCACTGGCTATAGTACGGATTGCTGACTTGGCAGTGGTAACCAGAGACGCACTGCACGTACAGAGTAATAAGTTTTCAACGCACGTTCGGGGAAGCAGATTAACTCACAACAGTAGGACCAGTCCATCCATTGCCACCGCACTGTCCCCAAGCGGTTTGGACAGAAGTAGGAGCGGAGGACGTAGTTGTAGGAGGGCGACTACTGCTAGAGCTCAAGGACCTGCTACTAGAGCTAGAGCTTGGCCTCGGAAATGAGCTGGGGGCAGCAGAGCTAGAAAGAGGTGGTGGATTGTCGCTGCCGGGAATATCAATGCCGGTGAAGCCAGGCCAGATGCGAGGACCGGGAATCTGATAGGTGGTGATGGTCTTGGCCGCTTCGCTATAGATATCGACCTTGACACCTGGATCGTTGGCCTGTAACAAGTCAGAAGCGGCATCGGTCACAAGGATAATCAAGACCTACACCCCATGCACCGGGGATAGAGACGAGGTAATCGTCGGGCGGGAATGCTGTTCCACTGCCAGTCACGATGACTTGAACACACTCAGGATAGAACTAAAGGATGTTAGAGGATATTTAACAGAGCTAATCATCACACGGAGGAATCGATTTTACCTGAGGAGTGTTAGCTTGGTGAAGTGCCAAGGTCTGCGTGCAGATGGTCAGTAAGCACCTTAATACTGGGAACTAAACGCATACCTCGTAGCGGATGAGGTAGGGACCAGACTTGAGGTTGGTGGGGATCTTGGCGGGCCACTTGAGGTTGGCCATGAGGATACCGTTGGCCCATTGTCCTGCGGCCAGGGTTCCAGAGATGAGACCCTACAGTATGAGAGATGAGCGAATACGGAACAAGGTTGTGCGGCGGTCACGCATACTTGTTCCGCAATCTTGAACCATTTTACACTGGCACTGTTGGTGCTATCGCACGAAGAGCCAGCGCAAGCCGCCATGTAGCTAACCGCAAACTGGTTAGACCTAGAGACAAAAAAAATTCCAGCAAAGCATACACGGTGACGGGGCCCTCCGCATGCGTCCACTGGGGCCAGTAGCCGACCAATGTCTCGCCAGGGGCGATGGTGATGCTCTGTGGGCTTGGACCAGCGAGACCATTGTCGTTGCAGTCTGTCAGGCCAAATGAATAAGAAAAAGTTCGGCTGCGCTATACCAGAGTGATGCCACTTACGGAGGGTAGCCGCAGTGGGGTTGAGAATGGGGTCATAGCTACTGTACGGACGTCCAGCAGTCACCTGACCGGCAGCCGGCAGATATGGTTGCCATCCTTGGTAGGTGGTCGAGCCAATTGAATACGAGGTGACGCCGCCATGCGCTGAGACCGCTACGAGGTAAGCAGCGAGACTTGCGAGAACTTTGATCGGGACCATTTCGTATGTAGGAAGGGGATGATGGCGAGGCACTGAAATGCCAAATCCGCGACACTACCCAAGGCATTTTATACCGGAAATACGTCCTATTACGCAGGTCAGTGACCTCTGTATGGTCAACACGCCGAGGATGGTCTTGGCGTTGACGCTCTTCTTCAGTGGAGGGTATTCATCGGCGTTTGCCACCCTCCGCCGATTTGCCTCTTCAGGCCTATTGGGTTGTCCACCGTACTGAGCCGCGGATAAACCGGGAGGGGTGTCAAGGCTTGGCAGGCATTGTGGTGCCGACTAGTACCGACAACGTCCCAAATGGTTCGCCTTCGAAACAGTCTGTTCGGGTGGAAATGACGTACGCCATGTAGTGTGCATGAGATGAAAGGCCTATTCCTCCATCAGAACGAAATTATGAGCTAGCAGAGAGCGTTTGGCGCTGGCCATCGGAGCGCCCATGATTTGTGGGATGCTGGCGGCACATAGGTATTTCTCCGACATCAAGAAATTCGGAGAGACATGCATTCATTCAATAAGTTATTTCAAGTTCTCTGTCGAAGGAAATGTCACGTCGTATTTCGGCGGGTGGTCGTCGGAAGAGCAAGGGAAGGAAGCCGTGAGAGGTCGCGTTCTGAGCAGATGGCCTGCTCCTGAATGGAGCGGACCTTAAGACCTCGTCGTTGGGAGCGAAAGGAGTGTGGACTTACACGGAAGTCTTTGTCGTCGAGGTCGAAGTCTTAGATGAACTTGTCACCTTGTAAAAAGAGCTGGACGAACTAGTCTTGGGTTCCGAGGGAGAGCTAGGAGGTTTGGCAGAGGAACTGACGGGCTTGGCGGAGTTTGGTCTAGAGCACGTTAGGATATAGCTGACACTCGGGACTAGTAGATGACACGCGGTGGAGGGTGATCCCCGCAGGAGTTAGTACTATCCTAAACGAAACGAAGTGATGATGGGCCCTTGAACGGTATCAAACAGCCGCCATGGACGACGTGGTTTCTCCAGAGGGCAGAGGCGCAGAGGTGATCTGCAGCAATACCCGCCGAAGCGAGTGGTGCAACCAATCGCATATTCACCGATATAAGGCCTTTTACGGACGCATCACATCGAAAAACCCACGACAGAAGGAGCTGAAAAGCCTCGGAGGAGGCAAAACTTTGGGGGGAAACAGCGACTATTATCTCGCGCTCGCGTCAATTTCCCCGCGATTATGACGCTTGAGGGCATTAACTGGATGCAGGGGGATTACGTCGGCGCTTCTGGGTGGTTAGACGGTGCCGCCCGGTGGTTTGTGAATTACGACCGTCGAACGGGACCTCACTCGAATTCTCACACCCTACGGGATTTCTCTGTCATATCACATCACGTCAAACCCGTCCTCGCCTCAAACAGCAAGTCGTTCTCTGCTACTGCAGCATGTCATCGACCAAGCGACAACGCCCAAACACACCGCCAAAGAGCACATCGAGCACCTCTTCGACGACATCAACGCCGTCCCCAAAAGTCAAGCGCAAATCCCTCCCATCGCAGGTGTTCACGTGTACACTCCCTCCGACATGCAATCCGCCCCAACCTCCGACCATTCTGCTAAGTTCCAAAGAGTTTGAGTCGCATTATACGACGTACCACACGCATGTGTGTAATGCGTCTGAGAAGAAGACGCCGAACGCAAGGGAGTCAGTCTGCGGAAAGGTATTCCCCGATAACCGGCTACTCGAACTTGTACGCAACCCACCTATCCTACGTACTAAACCACCTTTCTGACACCCCGTTCGTAGCATTTCGCAGAATGCCACGACCCACTCATTGCCGTCCGACGCGATCGCGGTGAGCGCACAGTACGTCCTCCCCTTCTCCCCCCTCCCCCAATCTCACATCCTCAATCAGTTCGCCTGCTTCCTCCCGACATGCCCGTCCAAATTCACCACCCCAAAAGGTCGTCGACTGCACCTCATCGACACCCACAAATACCCGAAAGAGTACTTCTTCTCCGTCACGACCAAGGGCGTCGGCGACCTCCTCAGCAGGTGGGGCCAGGGCGCCAGCCTGTTGCGCAAAAAGTGGAAACCACGCGCGAACGAGGCGATGGACGTGGCGAGCTCGACGGCATCCTCCCCATCGGACACGCGATCGTCGCAACCCCCGACCCAACACGCCGACCCGGAACCCGCAAAAGACGTGGACGCACTCGTATCGTCGTTGTCGTCCCTCTCGCTCGTCCCGCCGTCCATCCGGTTCGGGCGCGGGCCCAAGTCCGGTGCGCTCCTCGGCCGCGGGGCGAAAGCCGCCCCAGCGAGCGTTTCCTCGATCGCGAAAGAGCATGGTCTGCCGGGATCGAAATCAGGCCCGTCGAATTCGGAGAGAGTGTTAGGAGGAGGAAAGCGTCCTTCAAGGGGCCATGGGAGGAGCAGTTTAGGTGCGGTTGGTCAAGCCACCACTTCGGTTCCAGAAGTCGATATGTGAATGTGAAAATGTACATTTGGTACACACTAATGTCATCTTGTTATCGGTGGATATTGTGTACGAATACGTTGTGACTGAGGGTTATGCATTCGTCCTAATGGGGAAGTCGCCGAATGGGACAACTGGAGACTTGGGCAAGATTCCTGCTCTCGCTCCCGTACACGTAGTCAACCACCGCAGCGTACACAAAGGCATTGCCTTGACTCTTCTCAAAGTCTGCAAGTCTTCCTAGTGCACACACACGACGAGAACACGAATTAAAGAGACGGGTATTTATTTTCATTTTCATTTCCTCACCTACTTGCATAACACAATAGGGTACGTATTGGGGGTAATAGAGAGCATCGGAAGGAAACTCTTACAAGTAAGCTACAAGGAAGGCGAAGAGAGCATACACAGCAGAGGGGGAGTGAGGAAAGAAGACACGGAGAGGCATTCCATCAGCCAACGTCCTGTAGAGAGAAGAAAAGGAGAAACAGAAGACCAACGCGCGAATGTCTGGTCAGTTTAGACAAAAGCGACGGAAGAACGTCCGTGAGAGAGGCAAAATAGAACAAGACACACGAGAATAATGAGGAAACAATAGAAGACACAGAGGGAATGCAGCAGCGCGCATGTAAGACGTGTGCATGGGAGAAGAGGAGGACGAATAAGAAATAGTCGGGGGCGCGCCGAAGCTCGGGAGAGATTCAAGCCCGATGAGTAGGTGGAGGACTGTAAATCACATCACCAACGCTCCGGAGGATGACCAAGGCGCGGAGTCTATCTCAATCTTGGGGAAGGCTGGTTCGGCCGTTGTGCTGGCGGGGTTCGTCATGTTAGCCGCATTCACGTCCTGATGTTGTTGGTGGTGCTTCTGGCAATCGACACCGCCTTCGGACCGTACTATGACGCAGCACAATGAGCTAAGGCGGGATATGAGGATGAGACAATGACTCACAGTGCCGATTCAAAGCGTCCATTCGCGCAAAGGTCTTCTGGCATCCGTCGCAAGTGTACGGCCGGATGTTGAGGTGGAGTGCCTCATGGCGTTTGCAGTCATGCTGACGCGCAAAGCCCTTTTCGCAACCAGGCCACTTGCACTTGAACGGACGCTCCTCGTTGTGCGAGCGCAAATGACCTAAGGGGCAGTGCTCAAGTTAAAACTCGAATTCCTGATGGACGGTAGATATGACGAACCTCTCAAATTGAAATGCCTGGTAAAGGTGCTACCGCACCCGGGGACAGGGCAGAGGAAAGTGGCCTCTGCTCTACGTCTATTGGCGGAAGCCGTCTTAGTAGCTGGAGTCGTGACGAGGGGACGTTCTACACGCATGAACTGCGAGTCGGGAGGAGGGAGAGACTTGTGAACTGCGCTGGGGGAGTGCTGCGGGGATGGCCCTGGACTAGCACGTGGGGATGGCCGTTGATAGGGAGAGCTGCGGAGGGAGCTGAGGGAGGCACCACGCTCGTGGCCGGAGCCCGAGTTCCTTCGTCGGGTAGGACCCGCGGTGTTGCCAAGAGGGGGGCTGCGCGGGTCGATGGGGGCCAGCGAGCCATCAGCCATGGTCACACTGCGAATGAAATCTGTACTAGAGGTAGGTACAAGGCGGGGACCCCTGATAGCAGTGAGATCCTCCGACTTGACGTTCCTGCGGTGCTTGCCACCGTCGGAGTTGGCACGACGGACGGTCACATCACCAACGCTTAATGGGACGTCAAGATCAGAGGTGGGGAAAATGGAGGCCATGCTCTGCCTGTGGATGGCAGAGAAATCAAGAGAGTTGAAGGAGGAGGATGAGCCGACCTCTGTGGAGAGGGAAGTGCCTAGAGGCTGGGTCAGTGACCAGACTGGGGGACGGGTAGAGGTATCCGACTTGCTCCTTGATCTAGACTGTACGGGAGCGGTGAGGAAGGAGGATGTATCGTTGTAGTTGAGGAGGGTCGTCATGGAAGGAGGATTGAAATGCATGGAAGTTGTGGATGGCTCGCTTTGTGAGAAGGAAGGCAGTGAGGAATTGTTTGAAGCTGGGGGGTTCAGGTCTTGGATGAGGGGTAGGTTATAACCGTGATGGTAGACCCGATTCTGGGGCAGTGAGGGAGCAGTGCCCTGACTCTGCCCCGAGGCGCTGATTATGGAAGTCCAAGTCATCGCATCCTGTTGGCCTCGTCCGGCGCTCTGGTCTCCTAGTCCGGGTGCTTGGAAACTTGGCAGTGCGTCCGTCGTCGCCGTATTCCCACGATTGAACCCTAGAACCAGAAAATCAGAAAATCGAAAAATCGAAAGCGGACATTTGGCTGTGGAAACGTCCGAAGGGCGTGATTTCGACTGACCTCCTCGTGCACGCGTCAGATTCGCGAGCATTTGTTGGAAAGGCACCTGAGCGGTCCCCGCTCCGCCACTGACTGGGGTCGCAGGCACAAGGTTGATCGCGGGTTGCGCGCCATTTGGATCGAGCGACGACCCCTGCGCCTGCGCTCGATGTGTATCGGTAGTAGCCGGAGGAAACAGCGAGGACGGGGATTCGCCGGGAATCACCAAGGTCGGCGGGGACTTGGGTTGCGTCGTCGGTGACATCTGTGCGGGAGGAGACGACACGCTCTGGAACTCGGGTGAAGCGTGGGGTGAAGGGGCAGCCTGCTGCTGGGACCAGGAGGGGGAGGGAGCGTCGAACGTGAGCTTGTTGAAATGTTCGTACATGGGCTGATTGCCGTATTCGACAGGGGGAAGATATGGACTAGATTGGGCACCGTGGTTGGAGCTGATGGAAGAAGCTCGACTGCGATGGCCGTGGTCGTTGACGTTGTCGGGTACACCGATGCTGGATGCAGGGGAGGCGGCGGCAAATACTTCTCTCCGAGGTGAGTACTGATGGGACGGATCGACGTCGTGGTAGGAGACTTGAACAGATGAATTGGAGAGCGGATCGTTGGAGGGCGGGAGGGATGCGAATCCGGACTGATTGTCCATGAGGAGGTACGGGGACGGGTTGGAGTGGTCTGTCATATAGTTTTCCGGCTCATACTTGTCATCAAAGATGTCTCCAGAGGGGCCAGAAAAAACGGCAGTTGTTTCACGATCTCCCCAGATGGAGTCACGGTTTGAGCCAAAAGAGCCGACATAGGATGGAGTGTATGCGAGGGCGGGACCTTGATTAAAGTCGACTGACTCCCAGGCAGAGGAGCGATATGAGTTTGCGGCAGGGATGTCGATGGGCCTCGAGACGGCCGAAGGGGACGGAGGATCGTCATTGTCCTGGAAAAGGTGGAGGTCGGTGGACACGGAAGTCATTCGAGCTTGGTCTGAGGGATTTGGAGTCGGGGGGCGGTTGAGAAACAATCAAAACACGGAATGCGTAGTGAGGGCAGTCCAGTGAGCGACAGTTTATAAGTCGTCGAAATCGATAGCGAAAGATGGGTCTTTGTTGGGCGGGGCGGTGTCGAAACAAGAGCCGCGGCGGGATGGGTAAGTTCCAAGCTGAGAAACACGACGGGACCCCAATCACATCCACCACCCCCTCTCCACAGTCAACCGGATCCGACAACCATGACAACCGCCGCAACTCATCCCCTCTTCACCTTCGCCTCCACCAGTCTCAGTCACACCACTTAATCCGCCTCGCCAGCGTCGCGCCGGGTAGAGAGCCAAGCTATGAGACCCCGATCATCGTTTGGGCGGTGTTCGCGCTCCGAGCATGCCGACTTTCGGTCCGTTTACAGCTGGACTGCCTTGGGTTATGGGTTGATCATCTCTCCGACTCTCTCATCGCCCGCCCGTATTCTAAACCGATTATCTCCAGAACGGGCATCCCAAGAATTTACACCGCCACTCCTCGACCACGTTGTGTTATCTCAGCAGGGGCCATTACATCCATTGCGGTCTTATTGCCACTTCAATCTAGGCGCTTTCCACGTACACGTTCAGCTTGGTATAATTGTTGTACAACTCGTCCGACGTCAGCAGCGTGTCTTGTCCGCCTTGTCCCCAGGCGTGCATCCAGGCTGCAAGCGGCTGAAGAAACAAAGAATTTTGTTACTCTCGATCGTCCAAGAATACAATCGGCGCACCTCGTGAAACTCTAAAAATGCCGCAGCTAAGCACACGGTATTTTTGGATCAGTCTGCTGCACGCTGCGGAGTGCGTCAATTCTCACTTCTAGCTGTATATCCATCGTCCACCAAACCATTCGAGCCGCCATGGATTCGTTTTCGAGGTACTGCGCCGTTCAAAAAGTTTCCACTGTAAAATTGTACCCCAGGTTCTGAAAAACAGCGCTTGAGCCAATTCTTTCACCACAACGCAGACGGTGACTCACGGTTAGTCTCAAACGTCAGCCGAATTCCAGACTTTTCCGAACTCAAAGTCACCGGAGTCGCTTGAGAATCATCCCCGGATGCGCTGATAAGCTGGTTCACGATATCCAGGGTCGCCAACGACGATAGTGGAAGCCTTGAGCGCGTCGCATGCTTCGAGTCGAACAGGTAATACTCGTCTATATTAGCGCGTGTGTAAGACCGGGATTGACGATATTAGCGCAGCATTACTCACCATACCCCTTTTCGGGGAATCTATCTCCGATCACCTTTCCAGTATGGGCATATGGTGTGTCCGGAGTCGGAATCAGCTCTCCGGTCGCTAAGCCATTTGGGTGTAAACCAATCCGATTGCCCGCCTTGATCATCAAATTATGGCCCTTTACGTCCGGGATGGGCTCTCCCGCCTGTGTCAGCGACGCATCGAGGTTGAAACCCCAGTGCTACAGTACCATCAGCATCATCGCTGTACACAGTCAAAAATAGCGAATACCTGTGTAAGGTTGACAGGTGTCACAGTCTTCTCTTGCGCTCCATCTAGCTTAGCGCGGTACAAGATAACCACGCTTCCTTGCTCGAATTCCGAACTTTCCAAGGACTTCGGTGCCGAACCAGGATGAGCGAGGCCAAGCAAGACCTCAAGATTCAACCTTCCAGGGAAGCCTTGATCGCCCGCAGGAGAAGTCAGCTTGAAGATAGCAGACGCAGGTAGGGTTTGGATGGCATCTTTCTCTTGTTCAGAGAAGAGCTCGTATTGCGTACGGTCGGAGGGGTCGACGACTTCGAACACGCGTCGGTCAAACCCGTCCGCACCCCCGTGGAGGTTCACTTGAGGGCTTTCTACATAACGAG
>WSTW01000011.1:0-121781 GCA_019632305.1 Tulasnella sp. 403 | reverse complement strand
TGGGTGTAAAGAGTGCTGTTGCAAGTGATGTCGGGATGTTTAAGTCTTGCTACTCGATCGTCGTGCACCTCAACGACCCAGGGGGGCAAAAAATCTCCAGGGCCGTTCCTGAATGCATCCATTCTTTAAAAGGAAGCGACGGGCTCTTTTCCTCAAATATTATATCGCAAGTGCCAGCCCTTAGGGGCGTATCTTCACGGCGCTTGGGCGCTGTGGTATGATCTCCTCTGGCGCCTCCAACTATGTGGCCGAGATCGAGTAATTGAAACAAGCACGGTCGCTCAACACTGAATGCGCTAGCCCCCAACCCAGTAGAAGAGGTCGGAATTACCGTTGGTCAATGTGGATCCTGTTCGACTTTACGCCCGGCTCGCTTCGACAATACGGATAAACCGCCGAAACAATCGGATTTGTCCATCACGAAATTTCAGGCTATGCCTGTTGCTATCATGACCTCCCCAGGGTCGCTGTCCCCCAAGGCTCGGTGCACTCTGCGCGGTAACACCTCCGGGGGTACCAATCTCCTGAGGCAGTGGGAATTCTATGTATTCTCAGACGAGCTCGTCGCGCATAGAGTGGTCGAGGAGAACACTCCTGAACATTCCTAGGACCATCGAGAATGGAAAAAGGAAAACTACAAGATCAAACGTGGTGGGTCCCGCCCCTGCCGCAGTTCATTAATTATTTTCAGGATGCGACAGAGGCAAGCTTGGACTTCAAAGAACCTCATATGAGATTGAGGAAAGTCCTGTTGGCATGGTCCCAAGCTCAGTCCCAATTTCGGCGGAGGTCATGCTTGGTGGCGGAGAATAAAACCCTCAATGTTGCTTGGGTTTGACAGCCTTCTGGGCACCCCAGATAGTCCATCCCCTGAGGCGTAGTCCAGGTCAACAGAGTGTTCTCAAGGGACGAAAAACTCCGGATATCTCCCATTTTAGGTACTGTGTCGTAGTGCAATGCACGGGCGCTTTGCCCTGGGCTCCAAGCAGATATTCGGAGTTTGGGCCCTGGCTGTGCTATGTACAGGATAACCGTGTGTTCAATGTTCACGTTATTGGTGCGATACAAGACACCTACCATATGCCAGCATTGATATCTGGGCACTACAGTGGAATGCATGGACAGCGCAGCTCGACCTCAGCCGCTGTTCGAGGTGGGACTGGTGGGGCGTCGCCAAGTCCTCGGATGTCAATTATAGCCTGTTTTGGGCTTGACTGCGTCATCGACGATACTTGGCGCAGCGACATTCGGGCTGATGCGAGAGCAATAGCCGAAGGGATCACGTTAAGGCTTGGCTCTATGGATTAGGAGCCCTGGGCCGGAGTGATGTGCCCGGACCGCGCGGGACGACACGAAGGTGGGTCGTCCCACGGGTAGTCCAGATCCAAAGTGCCGGGGAGGAATGGCCACACGCGTAAGGAGGTCATGGGACCAACTGAGGTCTTTCGAAAACATCGCGAGTCGACAAGGTGGATTCGGCTTAGCTTGCTGAAAGCCCGGCGTCAAAAACGGGACGTCCAATCGTCGGTCGGGGCTCGAACAACAACCGACGGCGCTGGGGAACGGATCCGAGAATTCACGGGCGCCGAGAGCAAAGGCTAAGGAGTCGAAAGAAGCACAGGGACGAGCCCGGGTGGGTTCGCTTGGGAGGTGCCTCATGGATGGGCTCAGCCTTGTTAGGATGGGGATGCGGTGACACGGATATCGTTATGCCGAAGTTCGAGATGCCAGTGCCAGCTCTAATCCGGTGTCGGGTTCTTCGGACTGGGAGTCAAAGAAGCAGATGAGCGCATTCTGGCATTGGAATGGAGGGTAAAAGGACGAGAAATGTCAAGCAAGAAAGGCCGTGGAGGGGAGGTGAGGATAGAACGTGGGAGCGGCTGTTCGGTGGAGGTGGGACGAATCTCGACTGGCGTCTTCCGCGTCCCGTCCATCGTCTGAGATCGTCGTCCAGAAACAAAAGTCTCGTTGCGTGTCGCTCCTCGGCAGACTCATATACTCTTACGTTCCTCCGCGGGTCCTCGCAGACCACACACCCCCTTCGTACCCCCTTCCCTCGTAAGCTCAGTCAGCATCCCCCCGTTCCTTTCCCTCCTCCATGGACTATCCTACCAACCTCTGGGACCTCTCCGTACCTTCTCTTCCTCACCAGCTCGCTCCCATCGACGACACCGACTTTCTCACTATCCTCAGCAAGCAACTCAATCCATCCGCTCCCATCAATCCTCCCAGCACCCAAACCTTAGCCCAGCACATTCAGGAGGTTTCCCCACCTCTCAGCGAAGATTCATCGCCCTCCCCTCCCATAGCCGCAAACAGGGGGCTTGCCAAGGGCTCAGAATCCGCGGACCGCAATAAAAGAGATGATATGCATAAGCGAAAGATCCAGGATGCAGCCTCCGACGATGACGATGACGATGACGATCGTCCTCAAGCCAAATCTCAAAAAGGTATTCAGCACCTTTCATGACTTGTTTATCGATATCCTCACCCCGCTTTGGCACGCAGAGTCAGGCAAGAAGAGCACAAAGCGCAAGAGCTCCTCCAACGGAGACGAGTCTCGCGCCCAGAAACGAAAGGAGCAGAACAGGGCAGCTCAAAGAGCCTTCCGTGAACGCAAAGAGAAACATGTCCGCGATGTCAGTCCACTTTGCCATGCCGGTCCAGATGTGTGCTTACTAATCCGCTGGCCACCCGGCTGCCGTGCGCACGTCAGCTCGAGGAACAGGTCGCTGCACTCGAGGCAAAGAACAATACCCAGCAGTCCGAAAACGAGAATCTCAGAGAGCTCTTGGGACGGCTTCAAAACGAAAACTTGATGCTCAAACAGTCCGCATTCACTTTTAGTTTCCCCAACGCCAGCACCCCCCGCAGTCAAACCGCAAATTCCGCTCCCCGCCCAACTCCTAGTACTTCTTCCCCAGGGGATTCACTGAACAAGTCCGCATCTTCCCCGGCATCGGGCATAGGTGCAACTCCCCGAGACTCTCCCTCCACACAGCAACTCGGTCTGTCTGCTAACAACCCTGGCTACACTCCCCTCATCACCTTCTCCAACCTGTCCAATAACAATTCTTCTTCATCAAACAACAACTCCACTGGTGATGTTTCCATGAACGCAACCTCTCCTCCCTTGACCTTCTTCTCACCGCCACCAACCGTCCCTGTTCCGTCTCCCTATACCACCATTGCCAGCAACCCTATGTACACCAGCTATACCGACTTCAGCGCATGGGATCAATTCTTCGCTGACACCGCCCTCGATCAGACACTAGCCGGTGTAACCGCCCCTAGTACTCAGAATGCATCCTCCAACTCCAATGCTAATAGTATTTCCGGTGCTCAATCCGGAAGGATGGAGGACCTTTTTAACACCACCGCCAACTTCAGCGAGCTGATACCCTTCGACAGCTTTTCCCCTGGCAACTCGCCCACCGTGAACTTGGGAAGCATGTCAGCTGCCTCTAATTCCCCCGTTGCCCATACCACCTCAAATGCTTCTGGTATGAACACCTCAAACTCTTCATTCACACTTGCTTCTCGGGAAACGGCTGGACCATCAACGACCATCCTGCAACCAAGATCCTCATCTCCCTGCGGGGGTGCCGATCCCGACGAAGCACCCATCCCTGGTTCTGCCCATCATAACCCATCCTTCACGTCAAATATGAATGTTGGCGGAAGCAGCTTCTCAAATGCGACCCACTCAAAGGAAAGGTGCCCCACATCTACTGAGGAATTTGCCAAGATGATCAAGGGACAGCCACTTGCAACACTTGGGACTGTCCCCGGAACTAGCGTTACGGAAGAGGAGAAAAAGAACATGCGTCTAAAAGAGGTCTGGGAAACGATCAAATCGCACCCAGAATTCGAGGTAAGAGGAAACTTTGCATCCCCGGATAGCAATGGTGCTGACGGAACCTCCAGGAGTGTGATATGGACGAATTGTGCCGCGAACTATCCTCCAAAGTACGCTGCGATGGATCAATGCCTGTGATGGATGCTAAAGAGGTACGCTTGTTCTACGATACCATTCCCTTCCGGGCCGCCGCGTATCGGGCACGACGGAGATTTTTTCCGTGACACCTCGTATATTCTCCTTGTTTGTATCTTGTTTCGTTCCATCGTTTTGTTCATGTCTCTAAATGCCATACCATGTTGTGATGCACGGCGGGGCCTTTCCTCTTCCGATCATTTCGTTCGACCTTCCCGTTACTGATGTCCTTTCTTTCTTTCTTTCTGTATGTCCCTCACCTCAAACAACTTCACGCTCGTCCAACGCACGTGCGGCGGCAACTCACTCGACCATTCGTCTCTCTCTCCCACCAAACGTCTCCAATATGGCCGCGGCTTCACACCACGACACTCAATCTACGACTCGATGACATGTTCAGGGAATGCAGCCATCGTGTCCGGAAATCAAGAAGTTTATTGAAGCGGTCAAAGCGCAGAAAGGCGATAAGGCGAAAGCAACGTCCAATGCGCAAAGCCCGACTCAAACGAACGGCCAGACTGCGACGCCATCAAGAGTTCAAAGTTCCCAGCCCTCCAGCTCCACAGTGCCCTCTCCTACCGAAAACCGAGGCAGTGGGAACGACATATCTATGACTTCGATCTTCGGCAACCCTGCAAACAACTTCTTCCCTTTTGCTGCTCTCGCCCAGGCTACGCAAGGTCAACAACCATCACAAAGCTTCCTAACCTCCAACAACAGCGGTAGTGCATCCTCCGGCAGTGGGGTGTCTTCTGGTATCCCTACTCCAGCATCAGCGCCGGGTCAGGCGATGGCGATGGACCTCAGTGGGTCGCTGATGACAGCCCAAGGAACCGGATCGCAAAACCAGACACAGGGACTGATGGACCCATGGCTATCCTTGCAAATGGATATGCCATCACCGACAACTCAGTTCCTATCGTATCTAAACAGCAGCAACCTAGGCGGCTTTTCACCGAATTCATATATTAATTTCGGAGACAAGGAATAGTGGATGCCCAATTTCTATTCTTTTGTCCCGTGCTCGGTCCTCTTCCTTGTCTCTTTATCCGTTTCCTCTCATCTCTTTGTATTAACACATCGTGATTGATCGTAGATTCTGGTTCTTCGCTTCGTTGTACATGTATGTTGCAGCGATACTTCCCCTCCCATACGTCTCTTCGTTTTTAGTTTACTTAAAGTGCTTTGGTCAATGCATTTCAGTCTGGTGGAATATGTCTGGTTCGTAAGACGACGAAGTTAATCGTCGGATTCATGGTGTACAGGTCTGGCCAAGTCGACCACGTTATTCAGATGTTGAGAGGTCGTGTTGAAACGACCATCACGACCTCTCGGCCACACGACTTCCTCACAGGACAGGTAACGCTCCTCCCGGTATAAAATCAGGTTGGTCGTACTTGTGATCTCCTGGTTTATGAGTCTCCGAGTGAACAGTTTCAGTTGTCACTATTCGACCTACGCCAGATATCCCTTCCGTTATCGTTTGCACCCCGAATGCTTTGATAAGCTCCATAGTCTAAACTCTCGGCTCGAGCCGCATTGTTTATATCCTTCACAGGTTTGTTGTGCTCCACCGCTCATACCGGAGATGGAATCCCGCCTCGATAGACGCGTAAAAGGCCTATGCTTGGTCGCCCCACTGCGGACGGGAGGCTTGAGGCCAGCCAAAAACCCGCATGGCACCGCTTCACCGACAATTGAAAGGGTATCAAGGGTAAGCGTGTGTTGTAGAGTTTTCCATGGGTTTCGCGACTTCGCTCTTGGGAACACAGTGGGCTGACTTCTTTTGAACAATCCAGAGACGGCCAATACCCAACGCTCATCAGAATGCTGCGGGCTCCAGCAGCGCATGCGCAAACGGAAGCGGTACACTTTCCCGGCTCTAGAATCTGGCTGCAGGCACCCCCCGCCTGGCCCAGGGAAGAGGAACCGATGGGCCGAGGTACCTAACAGCTCCTACAGACCTGCGTGTTGATGTGGGCCTGTGATTTATGAGCGACAGTGGGCTTACTTTGCTCGCGGTCCTTTCAGACAAGGAGTACCATTCCCGACCTTTCTCCTCGTCGACCGGTGAGTCGCGCTGCAGTCCGATGCTGGACTACCACTTGCCGCCATCTCTTCCCTTGCGTCGCTCCATAGACGTCTTACAAGCCTAGCGCCCGGAAACAAGTCCAACAGACATGAAGTCCCAGGGCTCAGCCACTCTGAGAGAGCGCAACAACCCCGAAACAACCGAATTCTGAGAAACGTCGCCCGTCCGAGACGTAAAACCTCCTGCCCATTGACTTGCGCGGTCTCCTACCAGACGGCCCTAGGCTGTCGAGGGCGAATAGGTGCCGAGTCGCTAGGGTACAGGTCTTGAGCCATTAATGGTTTTCTTCCGATGCGCACATCTGCATGAACACTGAACGTCACCACCTTGGTTTCTTAATTTGTCACTTGACCTTTTGTACTTGTGGGTATCTTCTGTGAGCCGTCTTTCATTCTTTCCTGTTTCATTCGTTGATGTTCCATCCCATTGTCCAAAGAGTATTGACCGTTATCGCGTTTTTTTTTGCCTCATCGATCTGCCTTGCAGCTAGTACTGGTTGACCAGCTCTTTCAGACGTGCAGTCACTCTCATTGTACTTGCAAGGATGCTCTTGTCGCTCGGCCTTTGAGTCCTTGTCCTTTACACCTTCATCGTAATAACTACCCTCACCAACGTCACGAGGAATACGATGACATTGCGCGATGGTTATATTGCCCCATTTGCCCTCGACAGTTTCTTTCTACCCTGTTCATCCTTGTCGAGGTGTGCTTTCCCAATGATCGTCGTTCCGTTTGCTTTGCCGATTACCCCTGACCACCAGGCTCTATTCTCTCATAGACGTAGGCATATCAAACAATCCGTCTCGTTCACCGCTCCTTACGATCTGGTTGTCGAAGCACCGAGTGCACAATTACTCGACGGCTGTCTCGTAACTCGACTTCCTCCGCCGCTTCTGCATGGCCAACCGACGTCTTGCTGCAAACATATTTGAGTGTTGATTTCCGCATGCAGTCGCAATCCGCGATAATCTACGTGCGTGTATCTCCGCATTGGTGAATATCCTGATCACTGTACCCTTTCCTGATATGGACATAACCATTGGGATAGGCTCTAATGTGTGCTATCAATGCCTTTCAAATCAACGCCTGAAAGTTATTCTGTAGGTGCTCAAGAAACCATGCGGGTATCCCCACATACTACACATCCATCCGGCACACGGATTTTACCTGCCAAGGTGCATAGTAAGTCCTATATAACTCTTCTGTTAGCACTAGTGATATATAAGATCACGTCTGGGGGTGTTATCGGACGCGCAAATAAACGACCCAAGATTATCGCAACACCTGGTACATTGCGGAAATATGCGATCGTATATCTCAACCGCATCGACAACATCGGTTCGGCGTGCAGAAATGACGAGCGAGCTGAGGTACAACACAAGTGTCGAAAGGTCATGCAGTTGGTCTTTGGACAGCGCCAACAGATGTTCTTTCTCGTGGTCACTGGTTGGCTGTGTTGTGTGACTAGAGCGAGGGAGTTCGCCGCCGTCGCGGGGATCTGGCGGGCATACACAAATGTGCAGACAGTTCGTGTTCAAAAGCTTTGCGACTAGTGCGTCATGGAACGAACGATAGCGTCACGATATACTTTACGGAAGTCTTGACGCCTACGTAGGCGTTCCCACAGGCTTCGTAAATGGTATCCAAACTGTGAGAAAGTCTACTCAGTCACGAACTCGACCGAAGGAAGCACGCCATTCTGTACCCCTTCCCCAATGTCTTCAAGAAGCGCCAAAGTCTAATGCCACAAACCACTTGTCGTCTACCACCGACTCTTCATTAGGGCTTTGCATGTCTGGCGTTGGCACTCCCGTGCGCCAGTGGTTGACCGTCGTGCAGCACGCTTGGGATCTCGGGTTCACAGCGTTCGGGGGACCTCCAACCCACTTCCAAATCCTGCACCGGCGCTTTGTGGAGAGGCTGGGATGGATTGACGAAGGAGTGGTATGTCTCGTCCTTTTTTGTACTTTTTTCTGCAGGATGTTTTCGTTGACGGTTGGCACTGCGGCAGTGGCAAGAGCTGTTCGCTTTGACACAAGCACTCCCTGGACGTGAGCCTATATGATCTTCGTGCTTCCAACTTTCTGGACTCACCACCCCGTTGTTACTATGGGCGGTTAGCGGCATCCACTAAAATGCTCTATTGCATCTTTCTCAACAAACTGGGCTTCCTACCGGCCGTCCTCGCATTCCTCTTTTGGAGTATCCCGGGCGCGCTCGGCATGTTTGGTTTCTCCCTCGGCGTCTCGTCCATCAAAGAAAAGCTGCCTGCGGTCATTTACGCTCTGTTGTCGGGTTTGAACGCCTCGACGGTGGGCATCGTCGCTGTTGCGGCCGTTCAGCTCAGCGAAAGGGCGATAACGGACCCTTTGACGCGAGCGATTGTTACTGCCACCGCCGGAGCTGGGATGTTGTACAACGCGCTGTGGTATTTTCCGTTGCTGATGGTGCTGTCCGGTGGGGTCACCGTCGCCTGGGATTTGGGTGGAGGTTTGGAAAGGCTGAAGAGATTTCAAAGGTGGTGCGCGCGAGTAAAGAGGGGATTTCGTTGGCGAAAACGCGAGGGCCACCAGGAAGGAGGCGAGATGCAAGGCGGGATCGAGCTCCCCAGCCTCCCGTCACGACTGCCTGGACAAGAGGCGCCCGCGTCTGAGCAAGGTGGCTCGCCTGTGAAGGAGGTGCAAACCGAAGGGCATCCTATGGATCTTGTCTTGCCGCCCATGCCGCCGGCTACAGTCTCGCCGTCTGCACTCACCCACCGAACGGGAAGTCGGTACACCCCATCCATTCAATTCCTACCATTGTCCACACCGCCTCGCACACCTCCAGCAGAACAGGCACCGCTCCCTCCCACACCCGCGCTCCACGGTACCATTACGACCCTCCGTCCGGATATCACTCCGCGCACCGGCATCGCCATCATCGTCGCCTTTTTCGCCTCGTTCATCACCCTTATGGTCCTCCGGGGCACACTCAATCATCCTCCAGTCACGCTCAAGCTTTTCACGAACCTCTATCTCGCCGGTACAATCATCTTCGGCGGCGGTCCGGTGGTCATCCCGCTGTTGCGCGAGTACATTGTGACGGAGGGATGGGTGTCCAGCAGAGATTTCCTGCTCGGCTTGGCGGTGATCCAAGCGTTCCCTGGACCCAACTTTAACTTCGCGGTGTACCTCGCTGCGTTGTCTGCCAAGGCCACTGCGGGCGTGCCGAGCCCAGTGACGGCTTTCCTCGGGTTCGTCGCGATCTTCCTCCCGGGTGAGGATCTACGTACCTGGTCGTCTCGCTGTGCAGGTTAACTGACTGGTCGATATAGGCATGGCGTTAGCGACGGCAACGACCTCGCTGTTCCCCCTTATACGCAAGTACAAGCCCGTGGCAGCGCTATTACGAGGCGTGAACGCTGGAGCAGTGGGCCTCGTATGGACGGCTGTCTATCGGCTCTGGGAGATTGGGTACTTGACGCCTGAAGCGACCAGCGGGTCGAGTCTGGCGAGAGAGCCGTGGTGGGTGGTCGTTGCGCTCGTGACGTTTGCGAGCAATCGATGGTATGGCGTCCCAGCACCTGTGTCGATTCTCGTCGGGGGTGTTATGGGTATCGCATGGTGGGGTGTGGTGAAGCGGAACTGATGTGGGTAGACCTAATAGCGTTGTGCTGGAATGCGTAAGATGCTGGTTCCACGAGCAGTGATGGAGCCTCCTGAGTGACGTCGCGGCTGACTGGCCTTCTGACCACGGACTCGATGTGTCCAGCACAACTGGCAGGCCGTATTTCTATCCCGATGAGCATTTTCTTCTCATATGTACTGCCAGTCATGACTCTGATTGTTCTCGCTACAAAGCACGTCGATTGCGCACGATTTGGCTCCCTAACTTGCTCCTACCAGAACGGGCAAAGGACACGTTTCCCCGGTCAATCAGTTGCTGGTTCCTCATATCACGATTAGCATGCCCTCTCTACAACTGGCCAATCCGGCCTTCTCCGCTGTTTCTACCTCTACTCGAAGCGTTCCGTCTCTCCCTCTTCCCCTAGGACATGCTCTTCCCCTAGGACATGTAATAAATTCGGTTTCCTGCTCGAACAAAACCGGACCCGTTTCACTCAGGATCCAGCCAGAGTACATCACCCGTGAATCCCCGATCAAGCGGTACCTACTGGTCTTGCGTGTTTTAGAAGTGTTCGCGGACATCGAGACCGATAAACCCGCATTACTTCAGGTGCACAGTTCTACGACATCTCCTAGGTTCTCGCTTCCCGGCCATCAGTCGTCCAGTTTTTCGATGCCTGACAAACTGGAATGACTCTGCCCATGCCCCGACGACGCGCCATGGATAGGTCTACCGCTTCCCTGACAAGTTCCCCGAAGCCGGTTTCTATAGCATTTGAACGACTTAGAGAGATCAGCAATCACCCGCATCAGGAAAAAGCATCATACTCAGCATCAACAGCTGACAAGAGCAATGTATAAGCTTGATACTTCCTTCGTGTGCATTTGTGGCACATCCGACGCATAAGAGGGGACCGTGAACCATCAGTTCAATCAAACTTGTTTTCCTCCCCATCCTTGTTCTTGTCACGAATCTTCCCTTCCAAATGCCCAGTCGCCCATTCAACGGTCTCGGCTTTTGTCTGTTAATTGTTTTTGTCCTCGTCGCTACGGCCACGACGGTCGAAGCGGTTGCACTTCTGCAGCCACCTCGTCCGTAGCTCGTGGTGTTATACCTCTCAAACCCGGCGAGCGTATGACCAATGCGAAGCGTTTTGCTGTCGGCCTGCCTCCCTTACCCCCCACCAGTATGTTGCCTTGGCATGCTTAGCTTCACTCGTTACTCAACGATACATCATTTACAGGGAGGACGCGACGTGCCGCACTCAGGCCGCGAGTCTCAACCACGTAAGTCGTTATATATCTTGCCATATGTAGTCAAACTCTGGTAGCCGGATCAACGCCCGCCAAATAATAGGCCGGGAATTCAAATTGTAGATGCTAACAATGCGGTGAAGGCTAGCTTCCCGTCTGCTCAGTACCACGATGTTGCAGGCCGGGCTCAAGGAGTCATCACCGCAATTTGAGGTGGGTCTCGTGGCATTTCTAAGCTGGACATCTTTTGCTTGACAAACGCATGGCAGGAGGGCCTCTATTTCCCGTTTACTCAAGGGTCTACTCCTGAATCTCAAATGATCGGACCCAATAACCCCAATTTTTTTACAATTCAGGTTTGGGTCGTTTAGTGATCCCGATTTTGAGCTCCATTCTTTCAGTTTGTTGAAGATACCTCGGCCCATCTACCACATGCAACAGTCTCGACCATGGGACTCGGACCTCAGAGTGGAGCTGTGACATATGAGCTTGTTCAGTATGCTGCCTGGAGGGATCGAGCTAACCTACTGCTATAGGAACGTTGATCCATCTGGGATCGTGACCGTAACGTGATACGACTCTGACGACCCGAGCAGTGCAGTCCAACTTCCACTGTACTACTGGAGTGACTCGCTCGGGACGATATTTGCCGCATTTGAAGATGGCGGCCTGCTCAACGCAGGTATAACTGACCTTGTTCCAGTGGTGAGTAGAAACTCGTCATACTGATGCACGCCTCGGGCATCGTTGAGCGTCTTCCCTAGACCATCCGCACTTGTATCGTGTCATAATGATGACAGCAGCACTCCGTTGTCCCGGCAATATTTAATCATTACAAACACACTTTGGCATAGTATTTCTTGTTGCTCTTCAAAGGCCAATTAAGTACCGTGCAACCCCTTGCCAGGGCTTCAACCCCGACTGAGAGTAGTACTAGACCATGGACTAGAACTTTTTGTTTTCCGTATATACTATGTACCGATACGCTTGAACGTTTTTATTTATTTCTAAATCATGGTTCTGCATATGTAGGTCATCTAAGTCATGGTCACGTGTTGCGTCCAGATAACATCGATAACAAGTCGATGCCATGGGTGTTTGGCATCCAAAACTTTACGTACGTTACCGACCAAATCCGAATCCGAAATCAATGAAAGCTGCCCGACAGTATTGTAACGACCCCTCGTCCTTTCGCTCTGTGCCAGAGGACACATGATATAACTGGATTTGTCTACGACGTGATTTGTCCGCTGGGGTGGTCTAATGCGTCTTGTCCCCCGCTACGCCGACTCTGGAATCCACCGTAACAACAGCGGCCATGAATCGAACCAACAATAGGATACATCAGACTCTTGTAAGAAACAGTACGGGCGGCACGCGGGAACTTGGCGGGAAGCGGGGACTTTGCGCAGACGATGGGAAGAAGGGAGAGTACCCGATCACGGGATTGGAGAGTGGTGATTGGACCACAGACCTGCAAATCTACGCCATGCGGAAGCAACGGTAAAAAGCTCCAGGATGTACGCACTGGGCGTCTTGGCTAGTCATTTCGCTCAATGTCACAAGGCGGCCACTGAGACCGAGAAGATAGATAGTACCTATTTTCAAACCGATGCTGCGTTACTTGAGTGGGGAGTAAAGACGGCGAGAGACCGGGTGGGTGGTCGTCGTATGCAGACCCGGGTGTTGCGGTCACTCAGCGTCCTAGCATCGATATCTTTAGGCGTAGAGAGGCGCCCATTGGCGTTCCTGTCCCCTGATTAGATCCCAAGCGTGTGTCCGCGCCTCACCCAGTGAGCTCATCCATTAGCTACAGGGATTCATCAACCGACCGGTGAGTTCACGTACAAACTAGTTACACGAGTCCGAACCCGGGGTGAACAACGAAAAGAGAGAGGAAACGATGCACAACGTCCGCAGTGAAGTCCCTTCACAGTTATCTATCTACCGACCACGTTATGCTTTGCTGCCAAAGGAGTGGTCGGGGTGAGCGTAGGCGTAAGCACCACCCGGGGCGGGCATCAGCTCGTGGCTGCTTCCGAGCGGCTGGTGGGGGTAATATGATCCGGCAGCCTTGGAACCCTTTCCAACCTTGTTTCCGCCGGTATGGTAGTTGTACGCCTGTTCTTCTGAAAGCTGCTCGACATATCGCTTTACGATGATGCAGGCGTCTGCGACAAGGTCGTCAGGTCACGTCGTGTCTGGGGTGCGCAGGGACGTACAGAGTTGGATAAGCCATTGAATGACGAAGGCGGCGATGTAGACGGCAACGCCGATCTTGGAAGCAGCGTTACAGGCAGCTTCGGTGAACTTGTTCTCTGCGTCTGAGAGGGCGGTGTTGTTGTCGTTCGCGGCGTCGTCGGCGCATTCAGCTGCAAGGTCGTTTCGCCGTCTGATGGTGGCAATGCACATGTATATGCCCGAAGCCAAGTTGATGAGCAGGAGGACCCAAAGGACACTAGAGTAGATCGCAACGAGGGCACGCTTCCGGAAGATCGAGCCGACGAAGCTATGAAAGAAGGTTATGAGTATGCGTGAATGCGAACGACGGGTGGATGACGTTTACCCGAATATAGAGAAGAGGGTGTAGACAGTGAGGATGATAGCGACGACGATAAATGCGATGTATTGCTGTTTGTCGAGAGCGACGCTATTGAGGGTGTCTTGCCAGTCGTCTTGTTGCATCTGGACGCTCGTGCTGTTGAGGTTGTCGAAGGTGCTCATGTTATCGTCGACGGTGCCGTACTTGGCCGTCCCTGCATAACAGGTAGATGGTGAGCGCTGCGATTGGCAAGGCAAAGGAGTATGGAGGGCACTTACGGACGACGACATACCACAAGACGAATGCGGAAATGCCGCCAAAGAAGGCACTGAGCGCGGATAGGACGAATACGCCAATGCGCACCTTTGATTGCGGATCAGCAATGACAACAACGAAAGAGACGATCCATACTGACTGGCAAACAGCAACAGAACTTTCGTGAAACGACGTGATAGTAATTCATCATTTTCGTTGACGGGGATAACTTGGTACTGAAGGAGGATGGTGGTCGGTCGAGATTGGAATAAGAATGAGGCGGAAGCTGGGACTGATGGGGAGGGTAACTCGGGACCGGGAGAGGAACGCTTGAAGAGGGAAGTACGAAGAAGGGTGAACGCAGACGGACCTTTTCAATGCGGAGCGGATGGCAGTCCACCTTGACCAAGTCGACCGAGAGAGGCTCTGCAGCGCTTATAACCCTCAATATTCCCACACCCCATTCATGTCCTCCGACGAGCCCGTGTTCTCCCCAACGCGCTGTATTGGCAGAATCCACTAGAAAACAACGAATCCACAGAACGTCCAGCGTACATGTACAGTGAACCAACAGCACTCCCAGAATTACGAGTCAAGAGCAAGAAAAATACGTAGAATCTAGGTCATCCTCATGCGATGAACACCGCTTTCCGCAATAGTCTAGAAAGCCACAATCTCTCCGCCACTGCAACAAGGAACATGTCGGTGCAACTCTCAACAGGCGACTGCGAAGAACTCACTCGGAGCGGGCCGCCACATGCAAGGGGAAGGTGTTGATCTCCCTCTTGACATCACTGCGCTTCTTGCTCCCCGTGTTCTCATACGGTATGATCGAGCCGTCCTTGGACATGGTTGGAAGCTGCTCAGGAATCGTGTTGACCTCTTGGCGTTTCTTGTTGCCTTGGGGGTTGCTGTACGGAACGATGGCTCCACCATTCGACATCACCGCATCCTGGACTTGAGTCTGCCGTTTCTCGAACAACTCAATCTTGCCATTGCTATTGTAGGTCGTAATCAGATCAATCAACGCTTATCGCGAATGGTGGCAAGACGCACACAGAGCGGGTTGCCACGTGAGATGGCATCATGTTGACTTCAAGATTGGTGTTGGCCCTTCTGTGGAAGAGAGGCAACACTTCGCTATGATTCCCGACAACGATATCAGCTAAACTCAGACTGCGTTTCGATGAACCTACACAGCTTTGACCTGCTGGGCACTTCCGCGAGCCTCGACGTCGCCTCTGAGGGGCATGGGGACGGCGCTAACGGAGGCAGCGAGGACAACAGCGAAAAGAGCAACGGCCTTGGAGAAGATCATTTTGATGCGAGTCGTTCGTGGAAAGGGAGTCGAGGACGAAAAACGATTGTAGTGATGCAAAAGACTGAAGAAAGCCTCCTGGGCGTGCTGTATGAACTGAAAAAAGAAGAGGGAGTGTGGAATGGAGGAAGAGGGGTTTTGCCAACCGGTGGACAGACGCGTAGGACAAGGGGGATGAAGGAGACAGAAGATGCTCCGTCTTCGCGCCTTATATACGACTCTAAGGGACCTTTGACGTGGATGATCTTTTTGCTGTCTCGATGGAAACCGTGTCTTTTCGAACTTCCGGTTCCTTTCTCGTCAACGTCGCGCTCTCTGTTGCCGCTGCACCTAAATTCGTAAACCCATCCTGTCCTTTTCCTCCGTTGCGACACAACCACCCGGTTCTCGTCTCCCCGCTCTGCTTTTCATGCCAAACGCGTCTTGCCGCGTCGCACGTGCCTCCCGCCGGTCAGGGACGCAATCTTGAAATTTTGACCAATACAACCTCGACGTCATCTGGCCCGACGACCCCGTCCCCTCGACGCGACTCCGGACGACGATGCCTGATGCTCGATTTGCGCGGTTGCGCACCGATCCGCGGTTTAGAAAGCCGCGGAAAGACCAACATAAAGTCGTCGTTGACGAACGGTTCAAGTCCCTCTTTACCGAGCCCAAGGGCAAAGGCAAGGGGAAGGATAAAGGTGATAATAAAAGTATTGCTAAATGTGCGTTCAAATTCCCTTCTCTAATGTTGGGGCTGACCCGTTTGTGGTGTAACAGCAACAGCACCTCGGATTGACAAGTACGGCCGTCGCATCTCTGCAAACAAGGAGTCCGCGGATCTTCGTCGATTCTACCAGCTAGAAGGTGGAGATGACCAAGAGAACGAGGCCGGATTTAATGGCATTGAAGAGTCTGACGACGCCAGTTCCTCCTCTGATGCCCCGCAAAGGAAACCACGCCGGCCCGACTACGCTCGCGGCGAAGCACTCTTGGAATCCTCTTCCGACGAATCCGACGGCGATCGAGACTCTGACGAAGACGAAGCCACTGTCATCAAACTCGGTCCGGTGGATTACCGACACCACGCCCGGGAGTCCGATTCAGACTCGGACAGCGACCTAGGTATCAACCTCGACGAATCCGAGTTCGCAGATCTCGACGCCCAAGCCGAAGCTGCGGTCGCTTCGTCCTCAAAACCCAAGGCCAAGGGTGTAGGTTTCGGCGAGCAGGCGCGGACGACGGCTAAAGGGGAGGAAACGTCCAGACTGGCCGTGGTCAACCTCGACTGGGATTACGTCAAGGCCGCCCACCTGTTCAAGGTGTTTGCGTCTGCGGCCGCGTTGATGGGACGAGTAGACGATGCGGCTGATGGTTCGACGAGAATGAGGTTGAAGAAATCTTCACTATCCGCAGACGGCAGGCAGACGGGCAAGATTGTTCGCGTAAGGGTGTACCCATCAGAGTTTGGCAAGGCGCGGATGGCTAAAGAGGAGGTGGAGGGGCCCCCGAAGGAGATCTTTGGTGAAGCAAAGCAGTCCGCGATGCCCGAAGGTATGGGTAGCCTGCTCAGATCGGGCGAGAAGGCTATGAGACGCCGGTTGGACGACGATGAAGAAGACGATGAAGAAGACGATGACGATGACGACGATGACGATGACGACGAAGACGATGATGATGAAGAGGACGACCTGGACGTGGAAGAGATCAACGAAAAGACGATATACCACCAAGAAGACGCGGACGATTATGACCAAGACGCGCTCCGGAAGTATCAACTGGAAAGGTTAAGGTGTGTCCTTAGTGGAGGAATGTGTACGAACCGCTTCTCTGACCATATGGCGCATCAGGTATTTCTATGCCATCGTTGAATGCGACTCGCCCAAAACAGCAGCGTTCATTTACCAGGAGCTGGACGGCACTGAGCTAGAGCACTCGGCCAACCTCCTGGATTTGAGTTTCGTACCCGATGGGATGTTGTTTGACGGCGAATTCCGGTGAGTGAGTGGGCTGGTCTCGAGAAATTTGACGGTGCTGACCGATCTCACTTTAGAGATGAGGCGACCCAAGATTTAGGGCACTTGAAACCACTGGATTTCCAAACGGACGTACGTCCTGTCGTCCTCGTTCTGCGTCCGGAGAGAGCTAATCCTACTCGATGGCAGGCACTTCAACATTCCAAAGTCAAGCTCACATGGGACGACGACGATAAAGAACGCGCTCTCCTGACGCGTCGCACGCTTACTCAAGAGGAAATCGATCACAATGATTTCAAAGCCTACCTCGCGTCCTCCGCCTCCGAATCAGAGTCTGAACCCGACAACTCAGACGCCAGGAAGCCCAAGGACAAAGTCGCTGAACGTGATCGTCTGCGAGGTCTTCTCCTTGGCGGTGGGTCTACACCCAAAGGCAACAACGACGACTTCTTCACCTACAACGACGACCTACCCGACGGCTGGGGCGGATCAGGCAAGAACCGCGCCGAAGACATCGAGATCACTTTCACCCCCGGTTTCAGCACCGCCGCAGCGGACGAAGGTGATCAAGAGGTTACCACACTTGACCAGTATAGGAAAAAGATGAAGGAGAAGAAGAAAGCAAGATTGGGAAAACTGGAGGACAAGCACAAGAAGACCACTGCCACTGGAGAAGATGGCGAGGACGACGCGCAGGGTGTGACGAAGGACGACTTCTTCGACGCTCCTTCCTCTTCCCCGTCCGAAGATGAAGACACCGCCACCAAACGCAAGTCCAAGAAACCCACTAAACCTACCGCCCGCGTGCCCTCCACCCCCGCCGAACTCGCCCTCCTCGCGAGCACCGACATCCAATCGTCCTCCGAACCCAAGCACTTCGACATGGCCAAGGTCCTGAAAGCCGAAAAGGACGCCAAGAAGAAAAAGAAGTACCTAGAGAAGAAGAAAGGAGATGATGGAGAGGAAGAAGATGGTAGAGGGTTCGAAATCAACGTCCAAGACGAACGATTCAAAGCGTTACACGACGAGTACGAATATGCTATCGACCCGAGTAACCCTCAGTGCGTTCCTTCTGCATTGCCTCGCACACGGGTCCATCTAACACCGCCTCTAGCTTCAAGAAGACAAAAGCCATGACGAGACTCCTCGACGAGCGCAGAAAGCGCCTAAAAGACAAGGTCCGCGAGGGTGCGGAACAACGCACGGCGAGGAGACACACCGCCACCGCGGATTCCAAGCCCCGAGATGCAGGTGGGGACTCGGAGCTCAGGAGGCTGGTGCAGAGCGTAAAGCGTAAAACAGGAGATGCGGCTTCGGCTGGGGGTCGTGGGGCGAAAAAGCAGAAACGGTGATCACTTGTGCATGACCTTCGTCGCGAGGAATGTGTTTGGTTGTGATAATGTGTACAAGATATATCGAATAGGAAGTAATGGCTGGGTGCTGATGTACTGGGGTTGGGAGTCCCCTATAGTACTCACCACGTGACTGTGTCCCGATACGCGTCGCGGCGACCGGCTTTGTCTAGAGGCGGAGATGCCATGGCCAACTTCCGTTATAACAGGAAACTCCAGGCTTCCCAACCACCCTATCTCACACCATAGGGGCAGAAGAAAGCAAAAAATCAATAGAATCAGAGGGATAGAACAATGCGCATACTCTATGCATACGAACATATACACAACATCTCGGCCATTGATATTAAATATAACATGTCCGCCTTCAGCCGTATAAAGATAAGGAGGTTCGGATAGGTTGATATTGAAAGAATGAGATGCACGATAATACAGGGTTGGCAAAGTGAAGTGGGGAAAGGCACCAAGCGGATAGACTGTGGGTGGTCACAACGAGAGGTCTATGAGGGTGACTTCCGAAGGGAGCGTCCAATGGTCAAATGGGAGGGTAAATACAATGAATGGGGAAGTGGGAGGTGTCCGGGGGAGTAGTGAAACGGAGCGAGGTGGATCTGGACTGGTGATGGGAACAGGTGGCGCATGTCGGACGAATGAAAAGAGAGGAGAGCATATCCTTGCTTGGGAACCTCGTGCTCAGGAAAATGTGAAGGGACAGTGAGTTGGCTGGCCGTCGTCATACACGCGCGCGCATGCACACCGGTGCATCGGGTGAAAACCGGTCGGGAGCTGGCCATACCCCGAGTTGTGCATCGCCATTGTCCAAGAAGAGAGTGTACAGTCCTGCCGGTTGGTAAGAGACGAATGGTGGGAGTGGGAATGGGGTGGTGAAAGGAAAAGTCGGAACGCGAAGGAAATATTAGAAAAAGCATATGGAGACAACGTTTTGAAGGTTGCTTTGGAGACAAAAGCTATATCGGTAGAATCACATCCTTTAAGGGATAAGGCAATCAATGTGAGGTAAATTTGAAAGCGGAAGTTACTTACCGAGTGTCCTCGGACCATCATCAACACCTGCACTCATCCCTTCTCACCGCATCCTATCGCCATCAGTGCCCTTCCACGGGGTCGGGTGTCAAGAATAACCCGAAGAGATCCTCGATGTTTGTATCTGTTGGTGCATCCGAGAGCGACGTGAAGTCGGTTTCCCCGTACGTTGCAAACGCATCGGTACGTGGGGACGATGGCGCCAAGCCAGCGACCATTGTTGCCTGGAGATTCAAATAAGGACAGGAAAGAGTCGAATGATTAGGAAAGGGGGGTATATCCTGTAGTATGGGGTTGGGAGGTACGGGAGAAAGCCAGGTTGACACGCGAAGGCCGACGTCAGGGGTGGTTTGGCTGGATGGCGGTTGAGGGTCGCTCGACGCGTCCAATAGAGTTATTTGGGGAGTAGAGATGGATCCCGCTTGGGTGACCTGATTCGACGCGTCGTATTGGGAGGGGACCGGTTGCAGGTCCGTCGTAGACGCCGACTGGGTAGCAGTACCCTTCTTTGACCGCCGCCCACGCTTTTTATCAGCTCGCTGGGAAGGATGGTGAGTAGGAGCAGGGGGGTAATTCCGGGTCTGACGCAGCCCCCGGACGGTCCAGTCCCCCCCTTTGCCAGGTCGACCTTTCGGTTTTCCGCAAATTTCAAACATTTTTTCTCCTCCAGTCCTGCGAGTGTTTGATAGGTGGTGTCGCACTGTATGGCTGGGTAGAGGAAAAAACCTGTCGGTCAAGGCTCGCTGAGGGGAGAGATGCCGGAACACGTACTACAGGTGCTCGCTAATTGTGGAGTAATCCGGAAATCGAATGGGTATCCGATTGACAATATCGTCCAAGGGTAGTTGGCCATAAGTGGATTCTTCGATTACTACCTTTATTAGGTCGGCAACTTTCCCTCCACGAAGGCCACGCTTAGACAAGATAGGTGGTCTCATCGTTGGAGGAGAGGGAGAAGGAATGTCGAGGGACGGAGGAGGAAAGAGGTTGTGATCAGGCGTCGATGTGTGGTGCACGATCTGAGCATCGTCCACCGAGAGAGGGCTGCAAGGCGATGCGGTGGAGACGGTTAGCGGCGACACCGTCAACGACGGGGTAAAGGGACCCGGGTTCAGTGAAGAGGTTGATGCTCCGGACGAGTAGTCGTGAGCAGTGGGTGGTTGAAGGTATGGGTACTCGGTGGCGTAAGGAAAGGCTAGTTCACCAAATTCGGGGAATTCCATGATGGAAGGCTAATCCCAAGGAATCAGCGCTTCTCACTCGGACCATACAAGTCGAGACTCCCTCTCACCTCTCTGTGCTGTTGGTGATGAAGAGAGACGGGATGTGGAGGGGTGATGGTGAGGTGAGGGAGAATATAGGACGAGCATGTGTGGCTTTAAAGAACCCAAGAATTGCCCGGGTACCCGGAGCGCGACGTTGCCCTCCGAAATAAACGAGGCCTATGCAGAGGATAAACAACCCCCGTAGAATGATCTCATGAGGAGCGCCGGAGAACCCTGCACTGCAAACAGCTCGCAAGAGCCCAACACAGAACCCAAGGCAGCAAAACATGAGACTCCACGAGGTTCCCGTCTCTTTGATCATGAAAATTGAAATACCTCTTGAAGGCATAGCAGAGAGGCGATCTGTGAAAATACGGAGAAATCCTTCTCGTTCAGTTCTTTGCCAAATTCTACACACCGCCCCAGCAGGCTGCTGTCGAGGGTGTATCCCCTGGTCAAACTTATGGCCTCTAAGAGGGACCCAACCAATTGGAGACTGGTCGTACCAGGGAGTCGGGACTGGGCGCACAAGAGACAGGGCAACATTTTTGCCTGGAAAACACAGATAAAACTCGAGCGCGACACATTGAATGTTGCACTCGTGTTCGCCTGGGCGCCATTCCCTTTCTTCCAGACAAAGGGGGCAAACATGTGGCGAACACACTGTGAGTTATCCAGATGTCCCCGCTGTGTTTCCCAGGCGAAGATGTTGGCATGCCCCTTGTGGCGGCTTGAGGTCGACAATTCGTCGAGCGCGACGCCTCACAAACAAACAGAACAAACACCATTGCGTCTCCGCTGTAAAACCTCGGTCCACCGTGCAAATCGACCTTTCTGTAATGCTGTCGACCATTTTGCAGCATAACATGTGGGACGAGCACGCCCCTGACTTTGTTTCCTCGTGGGGAACCGGATATTGACCGGATCCCCGTATGTCCGTCGTTATGTCCTGAGTATGAGGAGGACAGGCAGACCTTCGGTGGCGCAGACGGGACTTGATAGCATTGGTCTCTGAAGGACCGTTCACATACACTAATTTACCCGCGACTGGATATTCTCTCATCCTCTTCAGCATTCCTGTGTCCGCTCCGGAACTATTTAGAACCACTTCCCTGTCTTGGTGGTTCTTGTCGCCGTGTCAACTCCCACCCATCCCGTCGGCAGCGACGAGGTCGAGTCACTCAGCTCAAATGGCGCATAGGAGATTGCGCAGCTGGCTGGAAATTATAACGAGAGGAGCCTGGGGCATGCGTACAGCTCCTAAGTATCGTTCCCGCACGCTCTTCCTGACCTCCAGAACGTTAAGTCCGCTGATCGCGAAGATAAACAGCGGGCATAGTCTTGGAGTGGTATGAAACGTTTTTAGGGCTTCTCTGCGTGACCAACTTATTTCTCCTTTGCATGTGCGAGAGGATCCAACGAACAGCCTAATGCGAGAGACCGGCGTTTTCTCACTTCCTGTGCTGAACGGAGGGATTCCAACAACCGCCGGATTCTACCAATCGGGAAACAGAGCGCAAGTGTAAGAACACCATTTGATCTGCAAGGTTTATGATAGAGGGTTTAATGCTCTCCTTCGCCGACCCAAGCCTTGTGTGCGATCCCAACGTTGTTCATGTCTGATCGGCGGAATTAACGGTGTATGCACGCCTGCACGTTGCATCCTCCGTCTATCAAGTCTTTTGACTCCTTACACGAGCCACTCTGGGCCCCCTGTCGTTCTGTATGTGAGAACGACAGCAACAGCTCGTCCAGTAACCTTTTACAAACTATCGGATGTCGCTATTTCGCCCCCATCCGTCTCGCTGACTCTGGATGAGATGCATCGAAACTAGGTACACTCTAAGTCTTATTTTGGTATCACCAGGAACACGCTGGCACCTCAATCGTAATCATCGAGATAGTGAACAAGCTTGCTGTACGCGCGGGCCATGTGTCCATATTCTGCCCAAGTACGCGTTTTCAGAGCGGTCGTTGACTGTGTATGAATGGTACTTATACCAATTTCAGCATCTCTCGCCATATTGTCATCCGTCGATCGCAAATTCCTACACAGTTAAGTCGTGTCTTGCCTCGTTCTATTTTGAATCAGCACAAGTCGAGCCTTATACCATGTGGTTGTCCAAAAGTGATTGCCTAGCATCGTGCTAGAAATGATTCGTTCTACGTTCCTTCTGCATGCAAACTGCTCATAATACGCAAAGTGCGGTACCTTTGGTATTGAATGCCTGCTATAAACAATCTCAAGTTGCCGAATCTAGGGCAGGGAACTCGCGTCAATCTGGAGATCGAGATCTGTCAAGTCACCTATTGATCGAGTTCCAATCTTGTAGTCCCGAACAATATACAATCATCATCAGTCAACGCAGATTGCGTCAGGCAATCGACTGCCACGTGTGATGCTTAATTTTGTGTCCAGAGGCTAGAATGCTACGATTTGTGTACAGCCTTCCATCAGGTTCTTGGTCATTACTTCTTTTCGTATTTGAAAAAACCTTTACCACTCTTTCGTCCTGGCTTCCCACTCTTGACAAGCTCGCTCAGTATCTTGGACCCGGAGACAAGATCTGGAGACAATCTGCGGTCGAATCAATGTGGTAAGGACCCGTCACTACATGTAAGAAGGATATCCTCACTGTTTCCTCGCCACTTTCTACTTTTCCCTCCATCCGGCCATGATGTGATGACAGGTACCAAGACCCACGAAATCCGCGAGCTGGAGTGGGGCCATCGCTAAGGTCAAGGGGTTAGCATCGAACGTGGTAGGTAGAAGACACCCTACAATATCGCTCACGATGACCTGGATAGCTCCCGAAAGGACACAAGAACATTTAGTGAAACGGCAAATTTCGTAAGATTGATAAGCACACCGGCGCCAAGTTTCATCGCCTTATCCATATCTTCAGCTGATGCGTCGCCTCGCTCGACCATTCTGATGGCCCGAACATGTATGGCACTAAGCTGTCAACAGGAAGTCGAGTTAGTCGCATCTGACTGGAGGAACACGCTCGCTCGGACAACGGCCTAGGGATCAACCTCGACGAAGTCCAAGAAACCCACTAAACCCACCGGCCGCGTGCCCTCTACACCTACCGAACTCGCCCTCCTCGCGAGCACCGAGATCCGATCTTCCTCCGAGCCCAGACACTTTGGCATGGCCAAGGTCCTCAACGCCGAAATCTACGCCAAGAAGCAAAGAAGGGTTTGAAGACGAAGAAAAGAGATGACGGGGATGAGGAAGAAGACGGAAGAGGGTTTGAAACCAACGTCCAAGACGAACGGTTCAAAGCATTGCACGATGAGTACGAATACGCCATTGGCCTTAGTAACCCTTAGTACGTCCCTCCACGTTATTTTACACACGGTCCATCTAACACCACCTCTAGCTTCAGGAAAACAAAAGCCATGACAAGACTCCCCGACGAGCGCAGAAAGCGCCTAAAAGACAAGGTCCGCGTCCTCGCGGACCAACGCAACGCGAGGAGACACGCGGCGGCGGCGGATGCCAAGCCCAGAGATGCGGGTGGGGATTCGGAGCTCAAGCGGCTGGTGCAGAGCGTGAAGCGTAAGACGGGGGATGCGGGTTCGACTGGTGTTCGTGGGGCGAAGACGCAGAAACGGTGATCACTTTGTGCATAGCCTTCGTCGGGAGAGATGTGCTTGGTTGTGATGATGTGTACAAGGTGTACCGAATAGGGGTGGTCGGATGCTGGTATCGTCCGGTGTACTTGCGATGAGGGGTTGCTAGTGGTGCATTCTCATGGGCGAATTGTGAGAAGAGTGTGACAGGGACGCGTCGGAGAGCTTAGCGAGGACGGGGACTTCGCGTAGAGGCGACGAGGGACGAGGAGAAGAGGCGGAATACAGTTGGATTGGAGGAACAGAGCTAGGGATAGATAGAAGGAAGGGAATCCGTAACTACCTGAGTTGACCAGACAAGAAAGAGCCGAGGAAATATATAGAGGCGAGAGAGAGGGGCCGAGGGTCGAGATTGAGAGTATAAGTGACGGTTAGGAAGGTAAGAATGACAGGACGGAAAGACAAGAGTGACAGGAAGAAAGGAAGAGGGACAGAGAGTGAAAAAGGTAAAAGGAGAGGACGGAACGGACGTGGCGGCGGAGGCCGGGTAGGTGTCGTGGCCGGGCCGGTCATAACAAGTTGGTTTGTCACGTGACGCGATACGACGCGTCTCAACAACCTGCTTCGACCAGAGGCCGGGCCACGAAGCCTGGGCCAATCTACGTCACCGTAACACGACTATATCACACTATAAAGGCGATCAGACAATACCGGAAAACAAAATCGATAGAACTGGAGGGATAGAACAATGCGCATACTGCATGCGGTGCGACATACATGACATCCCGGCCGTCGATATTAAATACAAGACCTCCACCCCCAGCCACATAAAGGTAAGGACTAGGATAGCTAAATCTCGAAAGAATAAGATGCAGAAATAATACAGGGTTGGTCAAGCGAAGGGGGAAAAGGCACCAATCGAGACTGAACGCCACGGCGGGTGGGAGGTCTATGAGGGTGACTTTCGAAAGAGGCATCCGGTGTACAAGATGAGAGAACACGGAATATGAGTGGGGAAGTGGGCAGGGGGTGTCGGGGATGTTGGGGGAAGTAGTGAAGCTGAACGGGGGCGGATCCGGATTGATGAGGAGGAAAGGTGGTGCATGTCGGGCAGACGAAAAAAAAAAAAAAAAAAAAAAAAAAAGATAGAAATCCACGTGGTTGAGATGATTGTGCTCAGGAAGCCTGGCCGTCACCGTACGTGTACACATGTACACCGACGCATTGGATGACAATCAGGTAGGTTGCAGGCTATGTCCCGAGCCGTGCGTCGCCATTGTCCCATAAGAGAGCATATAGTCCCATTGGTTGGTAAGAAACGAATGGTGGGAGTCGGAATCGGGTGGTGAAAGGGAAAGCCGGAATGTGGAGGAAATTGTTGGGAAGAGTATATGAAGACAACGTTGAGAAGGTTGCTTTGGAGCCATGATATATATCGGTAGGAAGTCGACCTTTAAAGTACACGGGAATCAATACCAGCTAAGTTCGAGAGCGGGAGATACTTACCGCGTGTACTCTGACCGTCAACAACACCCACACCCACACCCCTCCCCCTTCACTGCATCTTAACACCATCAGTGTCTTTCAAACGGGTCTGTCCTCAAGAACAGCCCAAATAGATCTTCATAACTCGCATCAACCGGTGCATCCGGGGACGCCAAATCGGGGACCTCCCCGAAGGTGCCAAACACCTCCTGGTAGGGGTGCACGGACGGCGGCGCAAATCCAGTGTCCATAGTCACTTGAATATTGAAATATGGACTGGGAGAGGTTGGCTGGTCCGGATAAAGGGACGGCATGACCTGTGACACGCCGTAGGGAGCAACGGACACAAGCCAGTCCGATACGCGATGACCGACGTCAGGTGTAGGTTGAGTGGGCGACGGTTGAGGGTCGATCGACGCCTGTGAGAGCATGGTTTGGAGCGAAGAGACGGGTTGGCGCGTGACTGGTTGTAGGTCCGACGTGGACGTAGACGGGGTAGCAACACCCCTCTTTGACCGCCCCGCACCCCTCTTGGTAGCTCTGTCGGAGGGATAGTGGGTAGGAGCGGGAGGGTAACTCCGGCTCTGACGTAGACCCCGGACGGTCCAGTCAGCCCCTTTTCCAGGCCGACCTTTGGGCTTGCCGCACATTTCGAACATTCTTTCTCCTCGAGTCCTGCCGGTGTATGACAGGTGGTGTCGTACCGTTGTTCTGAGTGGGGAAAATGATCCGTCGGGCGCGGCTCGTTGAGGACAAGGAAGTAGTGAACACGTACGTTAAGCATTGGCTAACCATAGAAAAATCGGGAAATCGTCTCTGTATTTGACTGATAATTTCCTGCAAGGGTAGTTGGCCATAAGGGGATTCTTCAATGACGACCTTCATCATGTCGGCCACTTTGTCCTTTCCACGAAGGCCACGCTTGGACAGGGTAGGAGGCCCATCAGGTGGAGGGGGAGAAGGAGATTCGAGAGACGGAGGAGAAAAGAAGAGATTGGGATCAGGCGTCGATGTGTGAAGCACGATTTCACCATCGTCCACCGAGAGGGGGCTGTAAAGCGGCGCGGTGGAAGCGGTCAACGGCGACACCGTCAACGATGGGGTAAAGGGGCGGGAGCTTGGTGAGGAGGCTGATTCTCCCGAAGAGTAATCGTGAGCGCTGGGTGGTTGGAGGTATGGATACCCGGTGGCGTAAGGAAAGGGTGGTCCACCAAATTCGGGGAATTCCATGATGGAAGACTAGCCTCAAGGGATCAGCACCTCTCACATGGACCACATGAGTGGAGACTCTCTCTTACCTGTCTGTGCTGTTGGTGGTAAAGAGGGACGGGGTGCGGAGGAGGGGATGGTGAACTGAGGGGGGATATAGGACGAGCATGTGTGGCTTTAAAGAACCCAAGAATTGCCCGGGTACCCGGAGCGCGACGGTGCCCTCCGAAATAAACGAGGCCTATGCAGAAGGTTGACAACCCCCGTAGAATGATCTCATGGGCGAGAACCTGAACTGCAAACAGCTCGCAAGAGCCCAACACACCAGTATACACAACCCAAGGCAACGAGACACGAGGCTCCACGAGGTTTCCATCGTTGTCATCATGAAAATTGAAATACCTCTCGAAGGCATGGCAGCGAAGTTCGTGAGCGTCCGGCCAAATTCCCCTCGCTCAGTTCTTTGGCAAATCCTACACACCGCCCCAGCAGGCCGCTGTCGGGGGTGTATCTCCCGGTCGAATCTTGCAGCCTTGAAAGGGATCCGAACCATCGGAGACTAGTCGTACTATGGAGTCGGAACTGGGTCGCTCGCGATCGACGGTCGTCGAACTCCACGCCGCACAAACAAACAGAGCAAACACCATTGGGTCTGACTTGTAAAACCTCCGTCTACCGCGCAGATCAACCTTTCTGCAGTGCTATCGACCATTTCAGAGCCTAGCATGCAAAACGAACACACCGTTTGTTGTGTTTCTTCGTGGGGAACCGGGTATTGACCTGATCCTCGTATGTCCGTCGTTGTGTCCTGAGTATGAGCACAACAGGCAGACCATCGATGGTGCGGACAGTGCTTGATAGCATTGGCCTCTGGAGGGCCGTTCTCATACACTAATTTACCCACAACTCGGTATTCTCTCAACCTCTCCGGATTTCCTGTGTCCGCTCCGGAACTTCAGAGCCACTTCCCTATCTTGGTGGTTCTTGTCGCCGTGTCAACGCGCACTCATCGCATCGGCAGCGATGGGCTTGAGTCACTCAGCTCAAATGGCGCATTGGCGAGCGTGCGGCAGGCTGGAGATTATAACGAGGGGAGCCTAGGGCACGCGTACGGCTCCTATCGTTCCCCCACGCTCATCCTGACCTCCAGAGCGTTAACGCCGCTGATCGCGAGGATAAGCAGTGTGCATAGTCTCAGAGTGGTATAGAAAGTTTTTGGAGCTTCTCCGAGCGACCCCGCTGAATTCACCGAATGCGAGAGGTCGGCGCTCTTCCCCTTCTTGTGCTAGATCGCGAAGGATTCCGACGGCCGAATTCTAGCGATCACAGAACGGAGCGCGATTGCAAGGATATTAATTTCGTCCGCAAGGTTTACTGTAGAGGCTTTAACGCTCTCATACGCCACCTCAAGGTCTTGAGTACGATCCCGACGTCATCCGTGGTTGATCGGCGGGGTTGGGGGTGTATGCATACCTGCACCCCACAACTTCGTTGCATCCTCCGGCTATCAGGTTCTTTGACTCCTTACACGGGTCACTCTGGGCCCCCGGTCGTTCTGTATGCCAGAGCAACAGCAACAGCTCGTCCAGCAGCTCCGTAGGGACTTTCTTGATGTCGTCATACTGGCCTCTTCCGTCTCACTCCCTCTGGATGAGATACCTCGAAAAGCAGCGTGTTCTTCAGTCGACTAAAGGATTCGGAAGCGAGTGTACTCTAAGTCGTGTCTTGATCCCCGCCAGGAACACGATGGAATCTCGATTATGATCGTCAGGATAGGTAAGTCATGAACAATCCTACTGTACGCGTAAGCTGTGTATGAATGGCACTTATACCAACCTCAGCATCTGTCACTACATTCCGATACTTCGATCACAAGTTTCTCCACAACTAAATCATGTCCCGCCTCGTTCCATTTTCGATTAGCACAAGTTGAGCGTTGTACCATGAGGTCGCCCCAAAGCGGTTGTCTGACACCGTGCAGGACATAAATCGCTCGACGCTCCTTCTGCACGCGAACTGCTCATGGGGCGCGGTACCTTGGACATTGGGCGCTTGCTCAGTTCCAGCTGATGTTTCTACGCTGGCGCTTTAAGATCCTTTCAGGCGCCTAAGATCACAGCTCAAGCTACTCCTCCCGATGCAGGGAAATCGTGCCAATCTGGAGATCGAGATCTCTTTGTTGATTGAGTTCCAATCTCGTCGGCCCGAACGATACACATTCATCATCAGTTAAAGCAGATTGCGTCAGGCAACCAGCTGCCACGTGTGATGCTTAATTACTATCCTGAAGGCCAGAGCGCTACGCTTTGTCTAGCTTTCCACAGTGGATTTTGGCCCTTACTTCTTTTCATACTTGAAGAAGCCTTCGCCAGTCTTTCGTCCGAGTTTTCCGTTCTTGACAAGCTCACTAAGCATTTTGGACCCGGAGACAAGATCCGGAGACAATCCCTGCGGTCGAACAGAGGTGAGCAAGGACCCAGCGTTACATGGAAGAAGGGCATCCTCACCGTTTCCTCGCCGCTCTCTACCTTTTCCCTCCATCCACTCATGATATGGTGGCATGTGTCTAGACCCACGAAATCCGCAAGCTGGAGTGGGCCCATTGCTATGGTCAAGCTATTAGCATCGAATGTGGTACGTAGAAGACGTTGTACTCACGATGTCCTGGATAACACCCCAAAAGACGGAAGAGCATTTAGTGAAATGACAAAGTACAAGACTCGACAGACATACCGGCACCAAGCTTCATCGCCGTATCCACATCTTCAGCTGATGCGTCGCCTCGCTCGACCATTTTGATAGCCTCGAACATGTATGGCACCAAGCTGTCGACAGAAGGTTGAGTTAGTCGGGTCTGACCGGAGAAACACGTTATGTGACAGACAGTCTGTTGACAATGAAACTGCAAAGCGTGTCAAGGGTTAGAAGGGATTTGTTGAAATAACGCGTTTAATTACATACCCGGGCGTATCGTTGCACTGGACAGCAGCTTTCTCCATTCGTGCGCACACCTGTAGCAGAGCATGTATAGTTTCATCACTTGTTTCTGGGGCCTTGACGACCTCGACTAGCTTCATCTGAGGGCTTCAACCAGCCGTGAGCATCATTAGGACTCTGAAATCATATTTAGCTTACACAGCTGGAAAGTCAAGTCGTGTGCCACTCAGAACCGCGGAATCAATGAGTGAAGTGGGACATACGATTGAAGAAATGGAGACCACCGAATCTGAGAGGCAAGTCCTTCTAGGTGAGGGTATTCACACTGAAAACTTGAAAACAAAACGTACTTTGCCCTTCGGTTAGCTTGGCAGCTGCTCGCGATTTCCTTCACGCTCAAGCTGCTTGTGTTCGTGGCAAACAAACATTCCTCCCTCGCATGCCGATCGAGCAAGGCAAACAAGTCCTGCTTGACCTTCAAGTTTTCCACTATCGCTTCGACAACAAGGTCTGCAGAAGTGACGGCTTCGACCGGATCGGTGGTGGTTACAACATTGTTTGAAACCAATGTATGGAGAGCTTGCTCCTTGGACGGGTCCGATTTATTCAAGCGCTTGATAGACGACGTCATAATTTTCCAGCCATTATCTATAGCTTCTTGAGTGACGTCGCACATCGTCACCTAGGCATTGACCGGTGTCAATCGAGTTCCATAGCACAGGGTACCACGCAGCAAACCTTGAACCCCTTGGAAGCCGCCACCTGCACGATTCCGGCACCTGAAAGGAGGAATGGTAATCGTAAATAGATATCGGTTGACCACTGCGGGGACCGACGTTGAAACACGTCGGGCAAAGGGACAATCCACACAGTCAACGCGATAGGAGCGGAGTGCTCACCCATGAGACCAGCACCAAAAACACACATATTCTTGACTTCAAGCATTTGGTTTTCCCTTCCAGAGTCGGGTGCAGGATTACTGAGGTGTCGTGATGTCGCGGCTAAGCGACTGCCCGCCCGCGCCGTTAGTGCTGAGCTGGTAGCTGATGGAATCGACGCAAATTTGATGGTTCGGGACAAATGCATAATGACACCTTTGTGGCTGGTGATGGTAGCGTCGTGCAGGAGGAAGACAAGCAGCAGTTCGAAGGTTTCGTGTGAATCCGGGACTCGGCAAATGGACACAAGCGGGACACTTGGATTGTTAGACATCGCGGCTCGTTTACTATATAGCACAAAATACAGGGAAATGTTCTATCAAAGATAGTTGCCTGCTTTACTGTGCCCAAAGCGACTTCCTAGACCCTTGGCATCACCAATGATTTTTTGTCGGGAGCGTTCATCCATCAACCGTCCACCCAATCCCATGTCTCTAGAATGATCCCATATTGCTGCCGGGGTCTTGTCTTTCTCCTCCTTGCTCGATGTATCCGACTTAGAATGTATATCCAAGAGGCTTTCTCCTCGTTTTTGTTTCTATCCCACCCAAGGTTTGAACGCCTGGTCACAACATCTGCCAATCATATAAGTTACACTCACGTTATGTTCATCAATCTTCTGACGTATCTCATCATCTCGTTTTCGCCGTTTCCGGTCTTCTTCACTTTCCTCTCTGGAGGCTACCATACCAGCGGACACCTCGGCACGCTTTCGTTTTCCGGAGACCTCATCCGCCAGACGTTTTTGTTTTTCGGCCGGGGTCTCGGTCCATAGGGTGCGGTCTGTGACCTTCTCTTCCGTGTTTTTTGAAAATTGACGAGCTCGAATCTTGGAAGGATCTAGAGCTGCAGACCCCCAGCATTTCAGCACCGGGAATATAGGAAGGTAACAAAGGCTCACAGCCTAGGAGATCCGAGGCTTCTGGAGGGGCAAGCATCCATTCTTCTCGCTTTAACTCTTTTGGTTTCTTGCCTTCCTTAGAGAGTGGGGTTAGTGGTGGCAAAGCTTTGTGATGAAGGGCATGGTCCACCTCGATCGCAGCACGACGGCGCTCCTCCCTCTCGATGAACTCTTTCACAGCGTCCTCCTCCGGCGCTTGACCGCCCTGCATAGGTGTAGGTCCGTAGTCTTCGTCGCTGTCGTCGCCTTCCGGAGGTCGAGTCGGAAATGAAGGTCCCACCACTCGCCCCGGAGCTCGTGGGGCAAGGTCTGGAGGAAGTGACGGTCCGTACTCATCATCGCTACTTTCTTCAGTATCTTCCGTTCGTTCTTTTCCCTTTCCCTTAAGCAGGTGGGAAGGGACGTTTGGGCCGATCATGGTGGTGGGTTGGTCATCATTGTTGGTCAGCCACCGTCGCAAATAACCGTAGTCGCCGCAGTGCCCCTTGAGATCTCGACTATCCCTCCCACTTGTACCTGCGTGACGAACCGCACACCACCGTCCTCAACTCAACCAAAGCTTGCCACTATGTCGAGCTGGATATCTTGGGGCTCTTCCGCTTTTGATGAGACCGTCGGTGCGTACACCACCGCGTAATTCCGATTCCATCCCCTGGTTGTTGAGTACTCCTGGGACATGTCAACAGAGAAGGCGACGTCCGAGTTGAACATCGCAGGATCAGAGGACATTGTACTCAACTTGGAAATATCTGATCAGATTCGCTCAAAGTCGGTTACGCCAAAGGAGGCCATGCGTGCTATCTCGCGGCGACTGAACCACCAAAATCCCAACGTTCGTCTGTTGACACTTTCGGTACGGACTGTTGTTTCTCTCAACCCCAGCATGCACATCGCTCATTTCCATCGCTTCTGTAGTTGCTCGATACTTGTGTGAAGAATGGTGGAGATCACTTCCTGGTGGAGATAGCCTCGCGGGAGTTTATGGGCAACCTTACCTCAATATTGAAACTACCTGCATTAAACCGGGAAGTTAGGGAGAAGATGTTGAAGCTCATACAGATTTGGGCTCTGGCGTTTGAAGGGAAGGCATCACTGAGCTACGTTTCGGAAGTATACAGGGACCTGCAACGCGACGGTGAGCGTCTCCTGACGTCCCTTACTGTTAACTTACCCAGTTCTCCTATTAGGTTTCAAGTTCCCACCTAAAGATACAGTGGCTGCAACATCCGTTATGGTAGACACGTCGACGGCGCCGGAGTGGATCGATTCGGATGTGTGCCTGCGATGCCGCACTCCCTTCACCTTCACCAATAGAAAGCATCATTGTCGGAATTGCGGACTAGTATATGATCAGGCGTGCTCGAGCAAATCATTGCCTCTGCCTCACTTTGGGATAACTGAACCTGTTCGTGTATGCGACTCTTGCCACGTGAAGCTGCAGAAGAAGAAGACGGAGCATAAGTGAGTAGCGCGGTACTCCTTTTGCCACCTAGGTTCTTACCTATCGGTGTTCACAAGAACTAGCGGTGATCCTAAATTCGGGCGGTCCCAATCGCTCTCGGCCCCTCGGCCCCCCAAACCGAAGACTCCCCGCGAACAAGCAGACGAAGACCTCCAACGTGCTATCGAATTGTCCCTCAAAGAGACCCAGTCGAGCCACCGCACGGGTTACGTGCCCCAGACTTCATCGTGGCCCGGCGCTTCGGAGCCACCCGAAGTCGATCGCGGTTCTCGACCAACTGTTGCCGGCGAAGAAGAGGATGACCCAGAACTACGGGCGGCGATAGAGGCCAGTCTTAGGGAGATGAACGCACCTAGTGCACCTATTGAAGCCGGTCCCCCAGATAATTCCGCCGAGGTACTTTATGCAATATTGATTATTCTGAATACTTCCGCTAAGGTGCCTTCATTTAGACAAAGTCAGATCCGGAATTGCAACCCCTCGAGGCAGATGCTATTATGACCTTCAATCAGACCATCCAGGAGGCCCAGGCGAGAGGCACTCGCGACCTCGTGCGGTACCCCGGCGTCGGGGAGTTGTTCGAACGTGCCAATAGTTTGGGACCCAAGCTATCGTCTAACTTGGAAGAAACGTCAGGCAAAGAACGTAGGTGACCGTTTATGCATACCCGGCTTCTACCTTCACTGAGACACTCTTCGGCAGAGACCCTGACTGATATGCACGATAAGCTGTCCGAAGTGGTGCGGTTGTACGATCGCCTTCTCACCGAGCAGGTCTCTAACCCTGCTAGACGATATGCTCAATATTCTTCTCCACCTCTTTCCTCATTCCATCAAACTCTCCGCTCACCGCCTCAACAGTACCAACAATCCACCCAGTGGAGTATTCCTCCCCAGCAATGGTCCGCCCCCCCACAGGAGGTGGTGCAGCCTCCGACAATAGCACCCGTGAGCCAGCCACCTCCACAACCCGCATATGCACAAGCGCAACCACCAAGACAATATTCTTACAGTCAGCAGGTCCCTCCGCCCGTAATGGCACCCAGCATGACACAGCAGCCCTCCGTTGCGCCACCTCCGCCACAGCCCACTCCCGTGGCGCAGCAGTATCAAGACCAGACCCCGGTACAGGACTTCAGGCAATACGACACTCCGGTACAGGCCCAACCTCCCGTTCAACAAGAACAAGTATATCACCTCCCGTCATCATCCCCAGTCACCCATCAGGCGGTTGCTCCAACCCCACAGTTTCAACCCCCTTCTGGCGTGCCTCCACGGCCAATGTATGCGTCCCCTCCCCCTGCCCCGACAGCTGTGCGTGCGCCCCCTCCGCCTACGTTCCAGTCTCCTCCCGTCCAAATTCCAAACTTCCCTTCCGCACCAACAACTGCGCCACAAGGGTACTCCTACACACCGCCCGCCTTTGAACAGAAGGAGAAGAAGGAAGCATTGTTGATCTCTTTTGACTAGTTATAACATGCTTGGTTTAACTCTCTACTTTCCTTACACATCTTTGGCTCTCCGCCGATCAATGTGAAGAAACTTTTGACATGAGCGAATAAGTAAAGATTCATATCCTAAAAGCGCAATACAGCGAAGAAGTAACAAACATGTAACACGAAAAACCCGAAACGCGCACTTCCCCCGACGGACTATCGTGCCAGTCCCATCTTTGACAATGCACCCACGATATCGATCTGGTCCCAATCGGCGCCGTTTTCGCCGCTACTTGTGGCAGCCTCCTTTCTGTTCCGAATGTAGATCAACGTGTTCTTGAAGTGCCGGTTGATCATGTCAGCGGTATGGACTCCCTCGATGAGCCCTGGAGGCGCTCGAGACGTTGGGTAGACATCAGGGGTTGATATCGAGTCGATGTTCGACGTGATGAGTTCCACCAGGGAGTTCACGTATTTAGCCGTTACCTGCACGAATAGTGGATTAGGAAAGCGTAGGATAAGTATCCGACTCTCACTCACTTCTTTCACTTGTCGCTCGTAATAATACACGTAGTGATCCAAAGCGTCGCAATACAGTTGGACGCTGACGATTTCTTCGATGCTGGAACTCGCTATCCTGAGCGCTTTTTGCAGACACTCCAAGACTCGCTGTCCATCACGTAGCGGCTTTCGGTGGCAATATGAGTCAGATGCCTCGACGAGTAATGAGGATGGACTTACCCTCCGGGCTTCTTCCTCAGTTTCGGTTTTGCTCTCGCCTTCCGGCCAGTCGTTTTGCCACCATAGGTGGCTTGCAGCCAGCACAGCCGTCGCCTGATGAGGCTTTTTCAGTAGCTTGGCACCGTGAAGGGCCGCCTTCGTTATCAGTGTGTCATAATTGTCCACTCCGAATACCCTTGCACCCTGTAAGGTACTCATTATGGTGGTGATTGCGTGGAGTTGGCCGCGAGAGTCGGGTATAGCCTCTTCATAGACCGAGAACGCTTGTACGTAGAACTCGTACGTGAGTTCCTCGAACTCCTGCCCACTCTCGCCGCACACTTGGGCCGCAAGAAGGAACAGCCTTAGGCAGATCTCCGAAGATGAATCGGCCTTCGTAGCTAAGACCGATATAGTTTGGTGGATGAACTTGAAAACAGCAGACAGCTTCTGTGACCAATCCGCTTCCTATGGGATCAGGGGTTTCAGGAGGCCAGGCGCATGCTGAAACAGATGCACATACAATATGCTCCCGCCCACGGTACCGTCGAGCATGCCTAATGGATGAAGCGATAAGGGGTGGGTAGGTGTATCGCATCCAATCGCCGCCGTCTGCGAGGTAGCGACGTGCTGTTTGCAGTAGCTACCGGGGTATCAGTAGCGCTCGGACAGGGTAGGTGCGAAGAAAGCCTTACCTCGAACTGCACATCCAGTGTATCCGCTTTGAACATATGGACTAATCGGGCCACCCAGCCCTGTTCTTCGGCCACATCGTCCGCCTCCAATCCAGGGTTGACCTGCCGTGCCATATTGCCCCCAACGACACCTACGTTACTCAGCCCCGATGGCTGTCGGTTCATGGCCACCCCAGTATCCCTCTGGTCCTTTATTAACACGTATGCTAGGTCGAAGATACCAGCGACATCCTCAGGGGTTTCGAGCGCAGTTTCGTTCTTGATGATACTTGTGACCACCGCATGAGCAATAGCTCGCCGTGTGGGGAAGGATTGTACTTGTAAGAGAGCAAGATACCGTGGCAATGCGAGTAACGTGAGAGCGGACTGGTAAGAGTTTATCGGGGCAAGGAGGAGGGAAAGGAGGTTGGAGGTAGTCTGGGAGTGGTGCAGCTCGGGTCTGCATATCGAATGTGAGTGGTCAGCCAGGATCACTGATGACATACGCACTTGTCGGAAAATTCAGCAATCTTGTCTTTGGCAAAACCCAGGACCTGGTCGACGTATTCAAGTCGGTCTGGGTAGCAGCTGAGCGATAAATTTGCCAGTGACACGAATAGGGCGGTGATGTCCTGCAAAAGAAGATCTGGGCGTGCCTAAGACCAAAACAAATTCCAGTCACCATCGAATCACTTGCAGAAGGCAGGCTACTGTTACCTTTATTAGCTCCACCACCTGATGCCAGAACACCTCGAAAAGCTTCACGTTTTCAGGTATCCCTCTGAATTTTCTGACCGGAGCGCCGTCCTCCTCCTTCTCCTTCTCCTTCCCCTTGCCGTTCGCAACCTCCAAGCCTTCCACCGTGGGACTCGTTGGCGCAGACGAGTCGCCGTTGATAGTGGAAGCAGCAGTGGCGGAACCCCAGTCGTCGCCCGTCGTCGCGTATGGGGGGGTGGATCTTCCCTCGTTCAAAGCCTTTGTTCGTTGCTTTTGCATGCGAACGCGTTCCGCAAGTCGTTTTGCTGCAGCCTCTTCCTGTCGCTTCGTCTCCTCTGGGTCTTCGTTCTCGGCCTCTCGGGCTGCATAGGCAGCGAGGCGATCAATCAATGCTATGACGATCCCCTTGATGTTGACTTTCGGATGGAGTTGTGCCGTGGCGGACAAGAAGGGACCCAGGGTGTGCAGGTGAAACTCGTCGGTGAATACCTACCAAGGAACCATTGGAATACCAAGCACTGAGAGACGAAGAGCTCGCATACCTGAATGACGACCTCCATGAGGTATTCTTGAGCGATGACATCCTTGCAATTCACAACTTGCTCCAGGATGCTTGGTAGAATATGTCGTGAGTAAAGATCCAGGTCGACGCCTTCGAGCTGACTGAGCCGAACGAGGTTGGTTCCAACAAGGATGCGAAGCTCGCGACGCTCCATCTCCCGCTTTTCACGATCGCGCGAATGCCCTTGATGTTGTAAGCGGACCCAAAGCTTGTTCATTTCAATGAAGTTAGTGAGTACGAATCCTATCGAATCTTCAAGGTTTCCCTGGGGACTGTTTGGATATCAGACTACCACTCAGCAAGAGTAAGGAACCACCAACCCGGGATCATTCCCCATCGGTAGATGGTCCCTGGTCTGCCCAGAGAGATAATGACGCAAGAACAAGCCACGAGTTGGATGCTGAACACCTCGAGACATTTCCATCATATCCTTCATAATCTCCTTGATAGGTGCATCCGGTATGCTCATGTAGACGGAGCCGACGGTGATCATGAGGTAGAGTCGGGGAACGATGTTCCCTGCATACTGAACGAGTTCATATAAATCGGCAAGATGGTGTTTTCCAGTTGTATGGGCGTCATAAAGGTAATTGGTGATATGCCGGAGGGCATCGAAAACGGCCATATCTGCGTTGAAACTATCAGTGCTCGTCTCCGCGGACAATAGAAACCCAAGACGCACACAGTTCATAGTATTGCTTCGGAGACAAGGCCGAAGTTCGGAGTTCAGCAAGCATGGTACTAGCTGCCTTTAGAGCGTCCATTAACTGGTCGGCTTCCTGTGCGGGATACATATTCCGGGTTAGGCGTCGTGTACACAGGAGCGGTGAAAGCAGCCCACCAGATGACGTCGCATAGCGACCAATTGCACCTTCACAACATTAAGGGCATCGGCAAGAATTCTGGCATCATCCACAGGCGAGTTCGAAGGTGCAGCCATCGAAGTGACGTGCTGAGGAAGCCAAGGCTGCGGTGGATTTGAGTGTTGGCCAATGGCCAATACAGAGCTTTCACACGTTCTACTTGCGTGTTCGGTTTTTGCCACCAAACTCGGATGCTCGGATGGCTTCGGGATATCGTCCGATTGACCATCTGGGTCTTCCCCACTTTACAGAGCCATCGGTTAACCCCTCGAGCGGGATAAATACTGAACTACGACTACGCTGAACTTCAACCACATCATATCATGTCTTCCAGCCAGCAAACCACGCTACGTGTGGCATTCTATAGCACCAAACACGTACGTCGCACCTATCCCTCCCCAGTTGATTTTGATCTCACCTGGAATCTTTTGATGCACTAGTACGACAGTGACTCGTTTGATGACCAGATATCCCACCTCCAACCCGATCTGAAAATAGAATTCACCTACCTCGAACCGCGACTTTCGTTGACGACGGTGCCTCTCGCAAAAGGACATGATGCAGTTTGTATCTTTGTCAATGATAACGCGGATGCGGCTGTCCTTGAAGGCTTGAATGCCCTGGGCATCAAGTTTGTCGCATTACGAGTGAGTCTTCCCTACCATCCGTCGACTCAACCGCTCCCGGGCAGCGGGGGAGGGTATTGGGTTCGTTCTGCCTAGTCTCCATGAGCTGGCTCAGGATCGCACGTGGTGCCCCAAGATCCTCGTGTTTTGTACTTTGTTTACGTTTTTCACTGACAATGCTCCTTTATTAGTGTGCTGGGTTCAACAATGTACGCCTTCCAACAACTGGTTCGAATGCTTCCTAACAACTGCCACAGGTCGACCTCAAGAAAGCGAAAGAACTCGGGATCGTGGTGTCCCGAGTGCCCGCATACTCCCCTGACGCCGGTGAGTTACATGCCGCTCTACCCAGGGCTAATATCGATGACGAAATCATCTGCCGTCCAATCAGTTGCGGAGGTGTGTTATCTGCTTTGCATCTGATAACTTAGCGGCATGCTGAAGCCATGCTCCCGCGGAGTTCAGTTTGCCGTAGGAATGATTTTGACTGTAATTCGAAAATAGTGCGGAAGTGACCTTCGAACGTGTTCTGGCTTTACTAACCAGCACCTCGGTATAGCCACAAGGCATACAACAGGGTTCGTGAAGGTAACTTCCTTCTTGAAGGCCTCCTGGGTTTCAACATCAAGCAAAGCACCGTAGGCCTCATCGGGACGGGGGTAAGCTTTTCTTAATTTCCCATTCGTATGTGAACTGCCCTTTACATCCCCATCCTCGTTACCCAGAAAATCGGCCTATTGACAGGCAAAATTCTGTCGCGCGGTTTTGGTGCAAGGGTGATTGCGTACGATCCGTATCCCAATCCCCCTGTTGCCGAAGAGTATGGCATCACCTACGTCACGCTTGACGAACTTCTGGCCCAATCGGACATCATCAGTCTCCATTGTCCTCTCACGCCAGAAAACAGATACCTGATCAACGGCTCGGCCATCGGAAAGATGAAGGAAGGCGTCGTGTTGGTGAACACGTCCCGCGGCGCGTTGATTGACACCAAAGCCCTTATCAGGGGTCTGAAGGAAGGCAAAATCAAAGCAGTTGGCATGGACGTCTACGAGAAAGAGAGCGAATATTTCTTCCAAGACGGAAGTGAAGGTATCATGCAAGACGACCTCTTGGCCCGTTTAATCTCTTTCCACAACGTGTTCATTTCCGGGCACCAAGCATTCCTGACGAGAGAGGTAAGCTTTGAAGCTCTCGTCTTAACTCCGTCTGAACAAGCTCGCCCCCTTTCCCCTAGGCGTTGGCCTCCATCGCGGCCACTACAATCGATAATGTGGTCGCTCTCGGAAGCGGCAAAGAATGCAAGAACGTTGTTCAAGAATGAAGATGTCGTGGTATCTCTAGGGCCCCCATGCCTCCAGCCATCCAGTGTTACAGCTGGGAGTGGCGTGTCCCGGCTCTCATTCCTTTTCGTTTTACAAATTCATCTCACCCCACTCATAAAGTTTCGTTGCAGGGCAGATATAGATAAACTTGTCCGTACCAGGTATTGGGTCGATAGAATTGTCAGGTGTAGTGAAAACGTTTGGATGGTGACACTCTGACCTCACTCGACGCTACCACATCTTCACCAAAGAGAGTTAGGTTGTTTCCGGCTTCGCCCTGAAACTCGTCAGCGCTCTCGACTGCGAGAGACGCCAGGTCCGGTCTAATTTTCCTGATCACCGTCGTCGCACTGCTTCGATAGGGTGCATCTTCGGCTGTTGACGCGATTTTGAAAAGGTCCCTGCTGTTACGCTATTTGTCAAGAAGGTGTTCACGTGGGGGGCGGGACGCTGTGTGAGACATTGCACCCACTTAGCGTCCCTATCGGACGTAAAATCTCGCAATGCGGACGTGTCCATGGCTTGCGACTGGCACGACAAGGTCACTCGGAAAATTAGAAGCTAGTGAAGAGCCTCCCCCGGCAGCGCCGGAATGGCGGAGCGGTGGCAAGGTTAACGCGTTGGGCGCGAAATCGACAAAGTGGAACGGTAAGATACGACCATGCGCCATTCGTAGAGCTGCGAGGTGCCCTCGTGGGCGATTGGAATGCGTCATTGTGAGATCTTGTCAAACAGATCTCGGAGGTATGGGGTGTCGAGTGTCGTTTATTAATTTCAAACGGTGCGTGTGGCACTTGTCCTCAAAGTCAATTCTCGTTCCAGGGACACAAGCTCATGGCGCGAGTCCATAGTTTTGAGTGACTCTTGCTGCACCGGCTCTACTGGAGCATGATGCAGAGGCGATGTGGGACAAGAGTCGAAGGGTAAGTTCCCTGCTGGGCGGACCACCCAGGCGCGGTGTTCATTTCGGACCGTTCACAGTATTCCTCGTTATCCACCAGGAGGGCTAATAATATTAGCCATCAAGAAGTTTCCGATGGAGTCAATCGACGACCGACAACACCTGCAATGCGGTACTCGCTTTGGACGTTGCGATGCGTCTCAGTTCGTGTTCAAGACCAGTCGTCCGAGCGGTCGACAGGCAACCTGTGTGCCCTGCTTTTGATGATGCGGGGTGTTTCGAAGCAGGTAATCACCCCACGTAAATCATTCCTCGATCTTCGTGTCTAGACCGTTCTGCGGAGGGCGTCACCGCCCCAGAAATCACGTAGGGACTAGCTACTCATCTCGATCGCGAGGAGCAAGCTGTGACAATGGGATGCGCTAAGACCGATACGCCACTGGCCTCAAACCATATATAAAGGCAGCGATGCCATACCAAAAAGGGAGAGTGACAATCCGCAATAGGAAGCACTCGCGGCAAGAAGACGAGACTCGAAACCCAAAAAGAAGCCATATTAACTAGGTGTAGGGGGATGCCATGGGGTATGGTGCGACCAGCGACACCTATGAACTAGTATAAGTGGAGTAATAGACGAGCCCCAGCCATGCCAAACTGCTGCACCAAATTGATTCCCGACTTGTTCCCACATCGACTTGTTCCCCTTTCCTCTCCCGACGAGGCTGTCATAGCCGCCCGCGTTACTCGGCTGAACGGTGGGGTGCTCTAGCAGGTGGATGCGACGTTTGGAGACTCTGGTTCCATTGAGGGTCCGCGGGGTGTGGCTGAGTCGTGTAGGCGTTCGAGCCACTCCAGCTAGGAGTGTCTTGAGGCTCATCACCGCGTTCGGAAGGATAAGGCCATATCTCTGGCTGAACGGGGCTTTCGACAGGAGGGTGGATCAGGGGCCTGCCTTCCATCGTTCCATAGGAATATTGCATGTCGTACCGCCTTGTTGTGGTGGGAGGAGAGTAGACGATGGGAGCATTTGGATTCGGAAGTGGGGGGTATCGCGGAGGGGCGCCTGGAAGGACTGCGCCCGAAGGCAGGTAATGTGGTGTGTGCTCCATTTGATGACCCAGAGCCGGTGGCGATGTCCCGTAATGAGAAAATGGCTGCTCAGCAAGGGGTGATAGGGGCAGTGGGGCCGGGTCTCCAGGGCTCATGTTGGGAGGTCTGACACTTTCGGTCGGTGTACGGGGTTGCCCAATCGCGCTCACCCGCCCTTGAGGTAACCGGACAGGTGAAAACGTGTCTGGGCCAGGCGGGGAGGTAGGGTACGGTAGACTCTGAGGTGGAGGAGGTTGTCGAGGATTACTAGGGACGTTGGCCGGCGGATACGAGGGCTGACGTTCAGGCGGGTGGTAGGGTCGCATGAAGCCCGTGTGCGGATGTCCAAAGCTGGTGGGAAGGCCACGACGCTGGTGGTAGATGTCGTCACCGGGCATCGCGTGTTCAAGAGCAATGTTTGGGGTTGGAAAGGGAGAGTCCGGTGGTTGGGAGTCCGAGGGTGGGTTGGATCCATCGCGGAGATCATTGTCATCGTACTCGTCTGGCGATGTGGATCCCTCGGTGGTGGGATGGGGATCCCATGAGGGTTGTCGATGCAGATCGTTTGCACTCGCGGTGGTCAGAGCGTCAGACGGGCCAGGTCGAATACCAAGGGCGAGTCGTTCCTTGATGACCGGGCATGTTCTCATGTGTCTGCGGAGGTTGGAAGCGATGGAGAACCGTCGCCTGCAGGCCTCGCAGGCATGCGCTGCAAGACATGATAACATCAGCCTTCCTGTGAGTGCTTTAAAAAAAGAGAGGACAAGTACGCACGCTTTTCCCCGGTGTGAGAAAGGATGTGCTGAATGGGGGATGTCCTTGAGGCGCGTCGCTCAGCGGGGAGGGTCTCGCTCACCTGTTTTAGCGCACTCAATCTTTCGAACGTAGCGGGGCAGCCTGTGCACTGAAGCTCCTTTTTAGGTCTCGTTTGCGACGACCTCCTTCGAGAGATTCCTGCGAGCAACACAGGGAATTGAAGGGGATAAGAAACTGGGTGCAACACAGAACGCACCTGGATTGGTAATTGAACCGCTCTCAGTGGGTATTTGAACGTCGTGGCGGGCATTTGGAGGAATTGGGTGGGGATACATGGTATATGGCGCTGCTTGTGTCGAAGTACCTTGCTCTGCTTGGGGTATGGTCGGTTGGGGCTGAGGATCATTGGGATCACAAACGTAGCCGGTAGGATAGATCGGCGGCTGATTATGGTAGGGACTTGTGCGAGGATCCATGGTGAGACGACGGAGGGAATAGATGCTGAACCATCCAACCGACTCTGCCCTTTTCATAGGACGTGGTCGAGCTAGAAAGCCTGGTCGCGTCGAGGTGCAACACCATACGGCGAATTACCACGAAAACAGACATTTTTCGATGGTAAAGTTCTTTTTCGGACCCAAGCAGAAGCCTTCACTCTGACATGGACGACCCACGCTCGATCGGTCCAAATGGACCCAGACGCTGAACTGAGCTGGAGCGGGTGTGCATTCAGTTAGGGTCGAGCCGGCGTCGATAAAGCACGATGCCCTGGGGCTAGCAGGGGGTGCATCATTTTGCTCACAAAGAAGCAGGGACACCTGCGCGACCAATCCCCGGAGCGGCAACCTAGTATTCGCCCGGGGAATGGAAGCTCAGGTGTCCTCGTAGCAAGTAAATCATCAATTTTTATCTTTAAGGTCAAGTATGCGACCCGTCAATCGAACTCCGAGGCCGTGCTGAATTACTGTCGAAGCGACCGCCTGAACATCATGGAACGCGCGTGTACACGCGCCGATACTCCCTGGAGATAAATCACCGTGAGAATACGGGACCCCTGCTGTCAATCAAGAAAACAATGAGTAGTCTTAGACGAATATATATAAAAAGCTGGAAGTTTATGCGACGAGCTCACCTTGGTGGACGCGACATATTCCAGTTCCTACTGCGAAAGTGGCAGACGTTTCTTCCGACGAGGAGCGAGGGAATTATTGTGAAGGAGACAGGGGGACCGATAACGGATGGGCACGAGCTCGTGGTCATGGCCCAGACGGCGACGCACAGGCGGCTCGCAAGGCGTAGGATACGCGGCCCGCTGATCTGGATCCTTCACTCCCGTGAATAGCCGAGTAATATAGATGACACGGCCACCATGACCGCCAGACATGGTCAAGTAAAGACGACAGGACGACAATGCAGCAAGGTGTGGCGGTCACTAGGACACCACGGGATGCGTGCCAAATTCTCATAAATCGGGCCAAGCAAGTTCCAAGCATCCCCGCAGGGAGTGGTGCAGCGAGAAATTGTCAGAGTGGGGAGGAAGGGTAGGTTGATGAAGCAGAGTTCATGGACCGGTCAGCGAATTTGCAGGCAGGATTGGCCCGCGAGAACAATGACGCGAAACGTCAGAGGTCCCGTGCTCAGTTCAGGTAGAGATCGATGAAGCTGAAAGTAGGAACTTATTGCCACCTGGTGAAGGGGTGAGGTCAGCGCGTCGACCCGGCTCGCAGCCTCCCTGAACCCAAAGGACTGGGAGGTGTTCGGATGTCCGAAAAGACTTGTACCGGGCAACCGGCTCGGCCCATGTATTGTAGGCCTTCACACAACGTTTCTCGTGTGGATACGACCCAGCTGCTAATCGATCCGAACGGCCTTCTCGCTGTGGACCTGTGTCAGTGTGTTAGCGGCAAACCCCGCGTATGACAACAATCCAGCACCGAGTTGATGAGACTTGAAGTGTTGTGTTCCCAGATCACGAAATCAGCCTACAAAGAACGGCCTTTTTGGGTGTCCAGTGGGGTGTCAACAAACCGCGTCTGGGACGTAGGTGTGAGAGAGCGGCGTCTTCGGCGAATCCCATCCCCTGGCCTTGATCGCAACAGACACTGCAATCGACTGCTACCACACATGTCAACTTCACTCGTCGACACCGGGGACCAAGTACCGGAGAGTGAGCTTCGTGCTCTCGGCCAGGCCTTCTTGATGATCATCGTCTCGGAGGTTGGAGACAAGACCTTTCTCATTTCTGCCATTCTCGCGATGCGCCACTCCCGTATGGTCGTCTTTACCGGGGCATTTGGGTCGCTCGTCGTCATGTCCGTCCTGTCAGCTGCTGTTGGCCACCTCCTCCCTACTCTCATACCAAAACAATGGACGCAATTTGCCGCGGCTGGTTTATTCCTGGTCTTTGGATCAAAGATGCTCATGGAGGGCCGTGAGATGAAGGCTGGCAGTGACAAGATTCAAGAGGAACTCCGAGAGGTTGAAGAAGAGCTAGAGGAAGCGGATTCGAAGCTGGAGGCAGGCAATGGGCACGCGATTCCTTTGGAAACATTGAAACCTAGCAGCACCAAGCCTCGTAATGCCTCGCGTCATGGGTCCCCAAGTGGCCGTACATCACCAACCTCCCCCATCAAGCCTACCGACAGTCTCGTAGACGGTGCACGTAACTTTGCAAGCCTCTTATTGGGACCGGTCTTCGTACAGGCCTTCATCCTTACCTTCCTCGGCGAATGGGGCGATCGCAGTCAAATTGCTACTATAGCGCTGGCCGCTGCTCATGTAAGAACTCCGATAACCTCCAGAGTGGTTGCAACTGAGCCTAGTATTACAGAATGTATACGTCGTGACGCTTGGCACGGTCGCTGGCCATTCTATATGCACCGCTGTGGCTGTTCTTGGCGGTCGATGGCTTTCAACAAAAATATCTGTCAAGCATGGTAAGTTCTCAGCGGATTTTACGCGCAACAATTTAACTCATTAATTTCCCCAAGTAACGCTTGGTGGTGCATCTTTATTCCTGCTCTTCTCCCTGATCTATTTTTACGAGGCCTGGACGTACTCTAGCGACGAAGGTGTTGACAGGATGTGACGAAGTTTCTCTCCTCACTTCTAGACTTTTTGCTTTTACGGCCTTTGGCCAAACGTAAATTATTGCAGTTTGACGCTATCGACATGACCGGCAGTTCTGTAGCTATCGCGCAGTTTTCGTCGAGCGGGCCTTTCGGTGCACGTGTTTGTTTGTGACGCGCCCAGGTTCAAGTCTCAACCGTCGAACTTGCAACCGTCCCTTCGTCACTCAACTGTACCCATACACCGTCACGACTAGAATTCACGTCCTTCATGGCTATTACCAATACATCCTCGATACCCACACCTTCTCGAAAGTCTGTCCCGTTGAAATCCGGGCACGATGCCTCATCACCAACCAAGGGCGACCACGCTGGAGTTCCTGGTCAACTAGCGATGAATCCGACGCTCAGAGACATCCGCATGGAAACCGCTAAAGGTACCATCGGCGATGTCAGAATGGAAACTTCGCGGGGTTCTACCTTCAAAAAAGGTCCCAACCTGCAGTTATGGGAAAGAGAGCTCGTTGAGAGCCAAGAAGTAAAGCGAAAGGCAACGGTTGCCCAACTATGTGAGGTCTTCATACAGATCACAATCATCCACCTCTTTCTGATTCAACGGAACTGCACGAGTACAGATTTTCTAGATTACTACTTTCAAACACTGGGCTACCTTGCCGCCAGGAAAGAGCGACGAGCTCTATTTGATGCTGATACCCAGGCTCGACAGGTTAGTTCGGTTCCGATTTGAGGCTTGCAGTGGCCTCACTCCCGGGACATCTTCAGCTCTCCCCAAGCGAGTATGCCGCAGAACTCAAGTCTTACAACGGCCGGGAACGCGTAATTCTTCGACGAAGGCGCGCCAAACTTCGCGTCGATCAGTTCCACATCATTGCCCAAGTCGGACAAGGAGGTTATGGAGAGGTGTTCCTTGCCAGGAAAATAGATACCGGCGAGGTTTGCGCACTCAAGAAGATGAGGAAGCGTACCTTGTTCAAGATGGATGAGGTATCGTTTCTTCCTCTGCCATATTCTCTTAGTTTCTCTATGACTGACTCGATGTGGCTTTGTCTGATCACGGGGCAGATTCGACACGTGTTGGTCGAACGGGACATCCTTACTGCGACGAAGACACCATGGCTCGTCCGTCTACTATATGCATTCCAAGACCCCCAATTTGTCTATCTCGCCATGGAATACGTGCCGGGCGGCGACTTCCGCACCCTTCTCAATAATTCTGGGGTGCTCAAGGAGGAACACGCCCGATTTTACATCTCCGAAATGTTCGTGGGTGTCAATGAGTTGCACAAACTCGGCTACATCCATCGGGACTTGAAACCAGAGGTGGGGAATAGTTCCATTCCCTCATCGAATCGCGGCTTCTGAAAGAAATCTATGCCACGCGTTGTGAAACAGAATTTCCTCGTGGACGGCACGGGGCATGTGAAATTGACGGACTTCGGCCTGGCGACTGGAGCTTTGAACCCTCAGCGCATCGAGTCGCTGCGACGCAAGTTAGACGATGTGAAAGACAACGAGGTCGTCCTTCGAAGTACGATGGAGCGCAGAAGCCTCTACCGCAGCATGAGAAACGAACATCCACACTATGTATGTGCTGTGTTTCTATCACCCGTATCTAAGCGAAAGCCGAATAATGGTTCCCCTCCAGGCCGATTCGATCGTCGGTTCGCCAGACTACATGAGCCCGGTGAGTGTTGTTTATTCGATCTACAAACGAGCTACGAACCTAACACGCGACAAACAACGATCTAGGAAGTGCTCAGGGGTAAACCTTACAGCTACAGCGTCGATTATTGGTCGCTAGGTTGCATCTTGTTCGAGTTCTTGGCTGGCTTCCCGCCGTTCTCTGGTGGTACCCCAGAGGAGACATGGACCAATCTGAAGAATTGGACCAAAGTTCTCCGACGGCCAGAATACGAGAAGGAGGAAGATCTCATATTCAATCTTTCGGATATCTCTTGGGATGCGATTACCAGGTATGGTCCAAACCAGTCTTGTGCACCAGAACTCCATAGCCAATGCTTGGCCTATCTAGGTTTATCGCGCACCACAGCGTTCGCTACACATCCATGGACCAAGTCAAGAGCCACCCCTTCTTTGAAGGTGTATACTGGACCGACATGCGAGCCACCCAAGCTCCATTCGTCCCAGCTTTAGACTCTGAACTCGACACCGGTTACTACGACGACTTCACATCGGTTGAGGATATGGCGAAGTATGCGGAGGTAAAGGAGAAACAGAGGAATGTGGCCAATGTGAAGGAGAAAGAGGATAACTTTGGTCGTGGTGTTTGGGTGGGCTTCACCTTTGGAAAGAACGGCTTAGGACCGTCTGCGCGCGCCGTCGGGGGCGATTTTGATGATGGGTCCTTCGCTACTATCTTTTGATTTAAACCGTTGCTCTTTTGTTTTGGAATATACCCTTGCTTTGACAACCTCAAGCTCACGCAACGAGAATGTAGTGGGAAAGATTAAGTGAGAGAAAGCTGACAACTGAGGAATCCAACTGAGCATCGACGCAGAAGTGTCGTAAATAAAATCGTGAGGAACGAGCGTACGGTAGAGTGATGGGAACAGCAGTGAAAGATGACAAGATTTGGCACGAACACGACCATGCACCAAATGTATCTCTTCAGCAGTTGCAACCATCCTTGCCCTTGCCAGCATTGTTATCCAGATTGACAGAGCCATCCGTTCCGTTCCCGCCCGCCCCGGCTCTGGATGCCGTACCACGCACATTGGAAAGGATGTGTTCGATAGGAATTTTCTTGGCTAAATGCATACCACCGATCAGAGCTGACCCCTATAACGAACGCCCTGGAACGCGAGACTCACCGATCTCAGTGAAAATTTCGACAACACCCTCCCCGGTTTTCGCGCTGGTTTCAAAGAACAAGAGTCCAGCTTCTGTTGCGTATGCTTGCGCCTCGTCCTTTGGTACTTGTCGCAAAGACTCGGAACCCTCGCCTTCCGCAGCATCCTCTCCTGGAGTGGCGGTTGCGTCATCGGCTTCCTCCTCCTCGCTGTCTGCAGCCGTTGTCGATGAAGCTACACTGGGTTGGGATGCTGAGGACGAGGGGGTAACCAAGTCGACCTTGTTACCGGCAAGAGCGATGACGATGTTGGGATTGGCCTGCCGCTGAAGCTCCTTCACCCAGGACTTGGCTTTCTCCAGACTGGTTGCTTTGGTGACATCATAGACGACTACGGCGGCCTGAGCGTTACGGTAGTACATTGGTGCAAGGGAGTGGAATCGTTCTTGACCGGCGGTATCCCATATTTCGTATCGAAGAACACGATCTTCGAGGCGACATTTCTGAGTTAAGAAGGCTGCGCCGATCGTAGGCTCCTTATTGGCTTGGAATTCGTTGGATACCTAGATGAGGTATGGTGTCATAAGGGTAAGGATCAAGCTATTAGCGAACTTTTGGGGTAGGACAGGGAAGCCATTGAGTGCACTCACAAATCGTAAGACAATGGATGACTTTCCTACGGCAGCTTCGCCTGTATCGGGAACAACGTCAGAACACGATCCAGGTGGTCTCGAGGGAATTCGAAACTGGACCACGGTCATAATAGACCAGTCTCAAGAGAGTGATCAAGCCAGATGTATCACGCTATTCCGGCAGAGAAATCAAGATGTGGACAAGCAAGAAACGCACCGAGGAGTACAAGTTTAACTTGGATGGGCTTATCGTTCGTAGCGGTCGATGTTTCGGAGGTGTCAGCCATTATGTGTCACACTTCTGATACAAGCTTGAGAGTCGGGCAGTTCCTTTGGGTCGTAATAATGGCCGTGGCGTGTTACGTGCTTGGTGACAGTGGTGTGGGTAGGAGAGTCCAGTCGAATTTGACATCTCCGTTATGGCCGCGAACAAAGCGGCGTTCAAACACACAGGCTATCCCCCGTCGACGAAGTTGCTTCACGACGTCGCTTGCCGTGTTTGCCTATGCAAGAGTTGGCGAGCTCGATGTACTTTAATCTTGCAACGGCGGCGCAATACCCCTACCGGAGGGAGGTTTTCGGGTCTTCTCTTCGACATCGCCAAGAGGTAACTTCCAACTAGGATGAAAGCACGCAATCACTCCGGGACGGGAGAGTTTGTGCCACGAAATCCTTGAGCAGATTCTGCTAGCGAGCGATGGCTATGAGCTTGCATGCCTAATTTACAGTCTTCTATCGGCATACCAAGCTGAGGGCTTCTCCTCTCCCGACGCCGAAGTCCCGTATCGAACTCATCTAATTCGGCATTCGAGAGCCTCCTCATCACCTTGACACTCCAGCCATTTGCGTATTAATGTTTGAATTCTGGCCCGATCATTCGCTGGGATTCAACTGCCACATTTCCGTTTATCTCCGGTGTATGCAGACAAGTGGCTACAGTGATGTTCCCCAGCAGGCATCGCTCTACGCCCGACGAGCCAAATTATAGCCAAATCAACGATATAGCCGACCGCTTCCGATAACGATGCAAAGCTTCCGAATGCTCGGCTGGGTGATTGTCCCCAGTTTTCGTTGAAATCTTTCCGGTCCTTCGCTCATCCCCAGATCAATCCCAAGCAGAAACCACGCTGTGATAAACGCCTCGCACACAGATATGACTAACACCGTGCCCCCGGAAGATGTCCCGGGCGGGCGAATTCCCTCGTCCGGTTGCGGTCGCTCATGATTGTGATCGAGCACCGCGAACTCAGTTTTGCCGTCCCAATTCATTCAACGTCTACTCCTCTACGCTTACCCTCATGCTGTGGAGCAACTAACGGCAGATATGGACTCTCTGTCATCGTAACTCCCGCGGGGGCATACCGAGCAACTCCTCGCACGCTGCTCGGTATCCAAACACAAAACACCTCACATAGTCCACTTTGCACCCCATCCATTGTCCGAAGGTTGTGCAACAGAGACACCCAACTCCGCGGATCTCGCCTTCGGCGCCTTTGAGTCAACCGCCGACTGACGGGACCGTAGCGACACAACGTAGGTGCGTGCACCCCTTCCCGGTACAATGCTACTCCCGTATCCGAAGGTTGTGATAATATCCCTAATCTGGCTAGGCTCAGTCCGTTGCTCGCGAGGAGCAACTGCCATACCTGGCCGAGTGAGTATGGAATTCGCCTATCGAGGAATCTCCGCCCCCCTCCCCCTTTCTCCCCAGCATTCCAAAGACGCTTCATTTCACCCTATTACATGCTATGCGTGGGGCAGTACGTAGCAACCGTCGCCCTCGATCTTTTTGTTATCATCCGCTCGTCCTCGGAGCACGTCAACACGAATTGACCAAAAATGGGGATTGCTTCGAGCTCCAACTGTTACACGAGATCTTCTAGGGTGCCTTCTTCTAAACTTGCTCAAAAGGACGCGTAAAAAGGGTGATCATACGGAGAAGCATATCGTAGCATATGGTTGGAACATAGAACACGGAATGTACGCGACGAGAAAGGATTAGTAGTATAATACAAATTAAAAAGTCCAAGTCCGATATGAGAATGATGATGGTGTGATGTGGAAAGTTGGAACGTAGAAAGAGAATAGTAGATACAAAGTATGATTACGTTGGAGGGACCAATCGGAAGTGAGAGATTAGAATTATAAAAATACAAGGAAATAACACAAGACCGGTGATGTATTTACGAGAGTCTGTCTTGAACGAGTGGATCATCGCAATGTGTAGGTGGAGAAGCCGTAGGGATCGGGGGACCTATATCCGACGAAGGACGGTGAGGGTGATGCCTCCTTGACGCGAGGCAATGCGCGAGAGTCGACGACAAACGGAGACCCGGGATTGAGACCTGGTACAGTCACAAACGTGGTCGGGATATACTCGTTTCCCCGCGAAGGGTGTCCTAACGCCGGGTTCGAGGTCTTGGAGGACGAGGGAGTGGTCGCAGGGACAACAACAGCGGAAGCCCTCTTGTTCGCCATGAAGCTCTTCACGGGCTTAGGGGACGGGTCGATTTCCCAAAAGTCTCCTCGTCCAGGCTGATCTGGTGCCCGTTTTGTGTTCAAAAAACGGGGATCATAGCTGAGATCGTGACGGACGGAGTTGCTACGTAAACAAAGGCAACAAGTTAAGACCACGGTGCCTGGCAAACGCTAGTAGACGTACCGAAGCCTTCTTGCGTTTTCCTTCTCTTTGTAAAAGGGGAAACGTCGCTGGATGGCTTCGCAGATTTCATCTAATGTCATCCGGGGCTTACCGCTGCCTCTAAGGGCGTATTCACAGAGAGACTTGACGGAATACGCGGGTCTGTGGTCTGCATCATAGTCAATCAACTCGTCAAGTGTCGCATCAGGACCACGGGTGACAGAGGTCCTCCGTGCCGCGGAGCTACGTCTTGCCGCTTTGTAAGTCTTCTTCTTGAGATCGGATGGCGAGACAACTGGCGAGAAGGTTGGGGACGACGCAGTGCTGGGAGTCGTAACACCTGTCGCTGTTGGGCTAGGGAGGACCACGGAAGGCTGGACAGAGGACTGGCCGGATTGGACGTACACATATTGAATAGGAGGGAGGGTAGAAGAAGGACCGAAAGAATTAGCGTTCCAACCTGGTTGTAGTGGCTGGGTACCCGCAGGGTGATAATAGATTCCAGATTGAACGTATTGAGTTGGATGCATGATGGTATGTATGATGTTGATGTATGCTAAAGCACCATTAACGGGTGAAAGGAACCCTCGAACGGCAAGAGCGTACTCACCAAAATGATTATTTGATAGTGCGAATGCAGATAGATATGGTCGCGGGACGCCACAGGCGCTTCGTGACAGTCGTGAATGCAAAGGGAAGGAGAAGAATAAAAGTTTGGATGCAATATTATAGAGTGTGGAGGGTTGCAGATCAAGGCATTCTCCGTCGCTATATAACAGAGGACAGTTTTTGAGTGGCGCGAGAGGCCAGCACCGAAGAAAAGCACCCAGAGGAAGCCTGTGGACAAAGGCTGTAGGCAAAGAAACCGACTAAAGTCTGAAAATGAGAGGGTCCAGGGATTCACGCGACGACAGTCACAACGTCCGGGCAGAAGGACGCTGAAACACAGGCGGTGACTTAGCTTGAGCACTGGTGCAGGGTGGGTACTACGCTCCCGTGCTTTAATCACGAAAGAAAAGTCCAGGGCCGATCCTTTCTTGGCATAATGACAACCAAAACAGGAGTGTTGAGACAGAGACTCTATCGACACCGTGTTGCGATTTTGACTTGGCAGTAGGCCTCTGGCCTTTCTGCGCTTTTCCCATCATATAAAGATGGGAAAAAAGCGGGCCGTTATATTTGGCTACTGGGTGAGGTTCAGTAACTAGCCAGGGTGGGTTGCAGTTAAACCTGTGGCACGGGAGAAAGGGAACATGACGGGAAACGCAACGTAGAAAACGAACTCTCCCCGTGACCAATTCGGTTCTAGCGGGTGATTTAGGACTGAACCATGATCCTTTCAGCCCTCTCCTCAACTGCAGGTGTATGCCGGCAACACTCCAACTATGGCTACAAGTAACCTTGTTCAAGGACGAGAAAAGAGAAGCACGGCGGGCAACAGAATGCAAGCCTTGCTAGACGGCGAATTCGAAGCAGAGGAGGCTTTCATGGAGATCGAAAACGACGAAGAGTTTGTTGGCAAAGATGGTGCGCTACAATCCTAGAGCCAAAGACCTCTGTCAGTCTGATACAAAGGTTCACTTAGAGGATGACGTGTTCGACGAGGATTTCCAAGAAACAGACTCTGAAGATGGAGATGACGAACTTGCAGGGGAAAAGGCTCTCCAAATTGAAGAAAGGGACGCTCGGAAGGTGTGGTTATCAAAATACATATGGTTGGCTCCTGTACGGGCGATCTCATTATCGTGGTATACCGTAGATTGCTCGTTCCAAGCTGGGAAGGTCCGCCTTGATTCCGCGCGTTACCCTCAAGCTGAAGGGGACTTCAAGTAAAGCACGGTCGGGCAATGCCTCCCCTAGTAAACGGCGTCGCGTCGCCTTGGGTGCCGTGGTTGATGCCGCGACTGGCGAGCCACTGACCCGCAACAGCAGCCGCAAAGCAACCGTACAGCATACCCAACAAACCATTGCACGCTTGAAAGCGGCCAATAAACGTCGTGTAAGGGAGAGTTGACCAGGCTGAAACCATATGACTAATATCCGTCCCTCAGGCTTCCCTACCGAAGCGCCACAAGGCTGCTGTCGCCCCAAAGACGCAGGACACCTTGATACGGGAGGCCTTAGAACTGGAAGAGCGAAATGTGGAGTCACTCAAAGCCTTCCTCACTCGCGAAGAAGAGAAAAAGAAGCAGGCACGAGTCGTCCGAACAAGAGTGGAACCTCCTTTGCTACGATGGATTAGTCGCACCGAAGGGATTGATGCCAGGGAAGGACCTCGTATTCAAATTATAAGCACCTCCCCCTCAGACGGCAACGCCAATGATACCTCCGCTTTGACCACCACCCAGGACGGTTCGTCCCGTGATACCCATTCCTCCGCAGTGTTGTCGGCACCGCCCCCTCCCGCCTCGCACGCTCCCAACACCACCAAGGGCGAATTCATACGCCGTGAAACGGATCAGCATTTATGCGTCCGACCAGACACTACCCCTCTGCGTGGTGGCAACCGTGACACCCGCAACTACGTCGTTGTGCAACTTGCACGTGGGGGGAAAAAGGTTTCTGAGATGGAAGCCCTGTTCGGTAAACACACTGACTGGAGCAGAGTGGCCAATATGCGGCGTGAAGAGCAGAAGCAGGAGATTGCTAGTGAGTTGAGACGTACCTTTTTGTGTTTTTATGTTTGTTGACGAAATCCCTTCAGTGTTGAAAGCATCAAAATGTGCTGTGACTGGATTGACTCCCTTGTATCTCGACCCCCGCAATGGCATCCCCTATGCCAACTCAAGAGCGTACAAGACGCTCTCCAGAACCATGCGGCACGAATACGTTTGGTCGCAAAACCTGGGATGTTATACGAACGACTCCTCGGATGAGGGGGCCAAGGGCGTTCCTCCTCAATGGAAAGATGCGAATCAAAACGGCGGGGTCCGCCCTGCAATACAATTCATAAATCCTCGGGCGATTCTCACCCCGACTGTCTCGGGCCCAACTTATCCGCCTTCATTTTAAACTGTCCCCAACCTCCACAGTGCTATGTCCACCTCACTACCGACGGCGAATCGTTCGACATAGTCTACACAAAGGCGTTTCCGGTCAACCACGTTGCAATTCTTCACGTCACGCCGGAGAAAGGGGGTTCGTCCTCTTATCGGGTGCATCTCACCCTTTGTGTATGTCATTTCCGCATCACATTAGGAAAAACACACCAAAACCACCTTGTTTCTGCCTTGGACTTAGCTCGAGCACGGCCTGGCTTGTGTGGGAACTGTTTGTCGAGTTAATCGTAGCTGCCCTGTTAGAAATGGCATGGTCTGCGTTGTTTGGCTGTACGTTTGTGCGCGGACGATGCTAGTGCACGGATGCTTTCCGTTGTTTCTAGTCCAGGGAGAGAGGTACCACGTTTACCGAGCTAGCTGAAGGTGAACGGGTGGTCCGACGTCCGACTAGGATTCTTCTCAACTCTTGCGGAGGGTATGTCTTCCGATAACCCCAAAACACTTACTATATATTACCGCATAGCTAGTAGCATTTGGACAGGAGGCGCCCTATGTTCCAAACCGTGTGTTCACGCTATACAATAACCGCGGCGGGAGGTCCCTCCCTGACAGGGAGCGGTTTACCGTCTCGACCACGTTTCGGTTATTTCCACCGGACTATACTCGAACGGCGTTGATGATGGCTTTCTCAGGCACTCGGCAATGTTGGAAGCACAAGCCACAATTCGATCTGATTGCGAACGGTCTGATGTGCCGCGCTGCACGATTCCTGCCTATCCGTTGTGATCACAGTGCGTGAACGGCGATTCGGCACGTGCTGCCCAGCGTTGATGACGCTGTTTATTTCGGAGTGGAACATCTTCAGTGTTGGTCAGTGTCTAGCCCATGAGGTGGTCCGAGGGAGTGGCTTGAGAGCTAAAATTGCTTGATAGCAGGGGCATCATTTAGAAGCTAACGACTCCCGATGCTCTTTCACTTATTCTTCCGTGATCCCTGCGGTATATTTCGACAGCGCCCTCCTAACCCAACGGTACGCGCGAGCTCTTGGTAGATGCTTGCCTTCGAGTGGGAAATAAGCTCACGGTGGCGCAAGCAGAGCATAGCATGTGCACGGTTGGCCCACGAGGGGCCGCATGTCACTGGCAAACGACACGCCTTCGCTTCAAGTTCCCTTTGTAGAGAAGGTTCCGACGTTGGTATCCAGTGGACAAGCGAACCTAGATGATCTTCATCCCCACATGCAACGGTTGACTTCATAGTTCGACCATACGACGCTTGCGTACACCGGTCCACGCTCTTCCGATGATACCTGTCTATATAGCTTCTGCCCGACTATCGCGTGGTGGTCGCACAGGACTACATTATCGACCCGATGGAGCAGTCGTTCATTCACTGAATCAGTCCTTTCCTGTCTGCATTCTCTCGCCACTCGCTGGCCAAAGCCATTCATCAGGTTGAGTTGCTGCCGAGCCGGCGGTGTTACTCCCACTGCATACATCGGTACTATAGGGAGCAGAGCGGTGCGAAGTCTCACCAAATAAGACGCATTGAAACTCTAGTCGCTTCTTCTGGCGTGAGATCAAACGTCATCTCCCCATTGATACCTGGACCGGGATGTGTCCAAAGACGAGCTGGAATGGTCTTTCGCCTTATCAGGGTTGAATCCTTGGGATATACGCATGGCGGCGTCGGACCATGATCTGTGAGAGCCAGAAGCATCCAACGCCACACGCACGTTACGATAACGTCCAACTATCCCGTGCGGTGCTATTGAGGCGTTGGATGGATGAGGAACAGTGGGGTGCGGGGCAATAGCCTCGATGAAGCCGAAAAATGAACGGTGCCATGGGGATAGCTTAGGGGCGTATGACAACCGACGATGCGTAGTGGGAAAAGTCCATAACTGAGGCGCAGATCGAGCAGGGCCGGTCACGTTGGGCGCATACTTGGGCGAGGTTGGGAGAGGAGGTCCGAGCCAAAGACCAATGGACGAACTGTTCGAGGATAGGATGCCTTCCTGGACGGTTTTAGCATGCGATATTACACAGTCTCGTTATTAAGGAGTGAACAAGTAAGTTGGAACCCAGAGTCGGGCCTTGGCAGAAATAACATGGAGTGGAGCTGAACATTCATTCCCTTTGTGCCTCAAAGGGCAATAGGGCCGGGAGCTACTCGGGAGAGCGATGCACCATAGGATGCACTCCCAAACCCTTAGAACAGGGAGAATTACGTGCAGTGGTTTTTTATCGTCACGATGGCCGACACCGAAGACTAACGAAATAAGGGCAGAGAAACTGGACCCCACGCGAGCCCAGGAATTTTTCCACGTGTTCGAGACGAGTTCTTCCAGTAGGCAGCAATCGGGGGGATCGCACGACAATTCTCGGGAACAATGGTGTTGGGCCAAGTTGGTCTCCCGTTTGCCCTCGGTTGGGATGGACGACAGGTGGCTATGTCGGAGTACGCCCACACAGCACCCGTCTCGTGTCGAGGTATCGTTCGTCATACCACTAACCCCCAGGTGTTGGGCCGCCTGTCAGCCGACCGGGTGGGCCATGGATCGTCGAAAAATCGCTCAGTCTAAGTAACTCGGTCACGGAAGAGCCCTATGGACGTTTGCGCTTTGAATTTGATTGGGTGGTGGTCATAAGAGCCGCGTCCAGAGGAGAACGGTTTGGAGGGCAGAGTGCATGTATCCGACCAAAAAAATGCGGGAATAAACCATGGTATTCCGGTAGGAAATCCGTGTCTTTTCCGCTCCACACGGACTAGGCATACCTGCACGTAAACAACGCGGCCTGTTGACAGCGGCAGCATACACCGGACGTACCATCGGACATGATAGTGACAGGCAATAGATGGAAGTTGGCAGTGCATTAGCGAGAATCCTCGGGAGACACAAGACTTTGACTGGCTGTAAGCGACTCGCAAGGTGTCGTTTGAGTTTCGTCGGGGCGATCCTATTGTTGGTTTTCGGGGGTCGATGTTTGTTTGGTCCGGTGCAGGGATGAAAAGCTCCTCGGAGCAGATCGCCTTTCTCGAATCCGTCTTCGCTTTCTGCCAACCCGATTTGCCACATGAAACTAGGCTTGCCCTAAAGCAAGGCTAATTTGTCGTGGGGAGGTGTTTTGTTAGTATGACCCGCCGCGCAACACCTACCTGAGTCTGGTCTTGTACCGCCGTGCTTTGTTGCCAGCATCCCTAACCACCCTATCAGCACACTAGAGAGGGTCTGTATAAGGAAATCTTTATGCGGGAGGACGCGTTGTGCACCTCACGTGCGGCGGATGTTTTCGTCGCCCGAGTCACTCTGATACCCAATCTCGCTTTATGGACTTTTCTGTCGTCTTACCCCGTTTTCCCCCACGCGATCCCTATCACCGCCCCTCAACCACCTTAGATTCCCGTTCCGGCGAATTCCAATAGTCTTATAGCCAGCTTTGTGCCCCTCCCTCAACCCGTTCTCCTCCCGCCCCCCGTCTCTCTCCCCGTCCACCACCCTTCTAGAGGTCGCCCCAGTGGTCCGAACGTCGTCCTGCTTCTACGATTCCCCTTTGTCTCCCTAGTGTCACGCCATGGATTTCCTAACTTGGGATGCGCAACCATCCTACGCCACCCACCTCCAACCACACATCAATCTCGAGGATTACCTCTCTACATGTTCATTCCTTACTGTACCTGCTCCTTTCAGTCCTTCTTCTTCCCCATCTACGTCTTTCTCCCCACCCAACCCAACTCCCGCAACTCCCGACCGCGAGTACCCCTCAGATTTTAATTCTCCTTCCCCCAACCTCTTTTCCTCACCGTCGATGAGTGCAAAGTCCCCCTTGACCCCTGATCGTCTTCCCTCGTACCTGTCGATTACCGACAAGATCAAGATTGTGATCCAAGACTCAGAGAAGATGCGCCTGCCTTCAAGAGAGATCGTCGAGGCTATTTCTCGCCGCTTTGTTGACAATGGTATGAAGCTAAGGTGAGCCCCTTTCTTTCGACTTGACCTATTTCCACCGTCTTACGTGGAGGCAAAATTAAGCGATACGGTACGCCATCACCTATCCAACGCAAAGGAAAGGCCTAGTGGAAGCAAGGTCTTCCTCAAAATTGACAAGCCCGAGGGTAGGAGCGGGAAAGGCGATGATTGGACACTTAATGACGGCATCCTCCCCTACATCGGTGCTCTTCCTCCTCCCATACCCTCTTCTGAACAATTGGACACCGGGGTAAGACGAAGAAAGAAGAACATCAAGAAACGAAAGATGACTCGTCGCACCTCTACCCGTGTGTCCCGCCGAGCAGCCGAGCTCGAAGCTTCGCTCGACGGTGAGGAGTTGCAGCATGAGGGCGTCCCGCTGGCGGAGACCTCCCAACCAAGCCACCTCCCTACGCTCCCACCCTCGCGCGTCACTGAGCCATTCGCCTCCAAATCCTCCACCCCCGTCCCTTCAACACCTCCTTCCCTCCAAGACGGCTTTCAAGCATTCACGACCGCTAATTCTATTACTCTACCCGATCCTAATATGCAGTTTCAAACCCAATGCAACTTCTCAACTGCCGCGACAACACCTCCCGATCTGGAATATGACATCCTGTTCCATACGCACGTCCCGGAACATGACCTCGATGGGGCCGCCTTGACGGACAGCTCTGCCTATGGCACCATCGCCTGGAATCAGGCCTACAACCTCGGGTGGGGAGATTTGCTTGGTGAGTATGGACAGTGCCGAGATTACGGACGTTAACTGACACCACAGAGCATCAGCACACCCCACCTCGCCTTTCTCATAAACCTCCATGTATAGCTAGTCGTCTGCAGGAATCCAGCCTGCGAGGGTGACTATATGGACCTTCTCTGCAATGTCTCATGATATCCACGTTTGCTCGACCAAGTCATTGTATTCTATCGCCTGTTGCTTCCGTTCTGTTCTGCGCTGTATCGTTCAGTCTCCTTCCGAATTGCCAACCAAGACCTGTAACCCTTTACCATATATCCGGTTTCGAAATATCATTACACTTCACTTAGCGATTTGGGCTGATCAACAGGTTCTTGACAAAGGGTATTACTGGGTGTGTCGCAAGGGAGACCGAGGTCGTCGGCATTGCGAAAGGGCCGGGAGACGCCTATAAAGACACCCCATGGACACCGCTCCCTGGAGGTCGCAAGTAGTATATCCAAAGAGTCAAGACGACCATCAAAAATCGCATGCGGAACCCACAGAAAGGGGGCAGTGACGCCATAACGCTGAATAAGGACCTTTGAGGTGTTCATATATCCTGGGAGAGCAAGTAGATAGAGCAATAGTCTTCAACGCAGAATATAAGTATCCATACGAGGAGTTTCTCATGGTCATAATGAATGAGGTTCTCGGGGGATCCCCTCTAATGTGCCAGTCAGACTGGCCCAGTCTGCTGGCTGACGAGGATTATGACGAACCTAGTGATCGCCATAGTTCAATAGTATGGATTTAGAGTCACTGCCAATTAACCCTGCGTGGCACATGGGCTTTGGTGGCTGCGAAAGAGGTTCAGCCAGGAGAGCCCTGCAGCGAGTTTACGTCAGCGTTCCGTGCCAGCCCCAATCACAATTCCCGTCCCAGCACCTCCTGGCTGTGCTTCAACGACATGTTCGATGAATGTGAGTTCTGGCTCTATACAAGACTCTGCGCTGCTCATTCCATTTAGATGTAGAGCACGCGTCCGATCCACCCGCTCGCTCACAAGCAGCGTACGGGCTTCCCAACGTGCAGTATGAGGGGTTTGAGTCGACCCCATACGACCAAGGCAGCGTTGTGGACACACCCGTACGTGTTGAGCCACCTTACATGTGAACAACCTCTCTGACATATTCTCGCCAGAGCGATGCTGCTTTCGCTGCGGGACCAGCTCTACCATCCATCTTCGAGCTCGGACGCGTGCAATACACGCTCCCAGCCCCACTCGTCTCAATGGTCGTTTCGTCCAATATTTTGATTATGGCCTTCGTCAATAACACCTTGCATCAACTTAACCTCCGTCAACCCGATGCTATTGCTACTATCACGCTGACCACCAAGAAATCCCTCTCAGAACTCAACATCTACCGCCTCTTCGCCGACCCTACCGGAAAGCACGTCATAATTACGACGGAACAGGGCGATAACTTTTATTTGTATGATGGGTGGACCAAGGCCCGACCCCTGTCCAAATTCCGGATGATCATCGAAGGTGTTGCTTGGAACGAGTCCCCACCGCCTACGTCCAACACCAAGATCATAACAACACGGGAGATTTTGATAGGTGGCAGAAACGGCACTATCTACGAGGCGGTTATAGATGCCCACGATGATTTCTTCAAGTCGCAGGACCGGTATCTTCAAGCCGTCTACACCCTTCCAGACAAACAGGCCGTTTCTGGCATCAAGTTCGAAACGTTTTCGGGTCCAGATGCCAAGTCTCGTCGTGCCGCCATTTTGGTCACAACCAACACCCGGATATACCAGTTTACTGGGTCTTTGGAGAAGAAAGGCGACGATGTTGGGAAGTTATTTGAATCCCTATTCGAGGTGTATCGGACCACCGCTCCTAGTACGTTGAACCACTGTTATCGTCCATTTAAATGTTCTGAAGACGCTGGCTGCCAGAGTTCGTCGAGATACCTGGAAAACTGTCCCGGTCCGACTTGCAGTTTTTCACTCCGTCGCGAACACTGGAGGACATTTCTGCGCCTCGGCGGCAGTTAGGGTGGCTTACAGGTTCGCTGCCGTTTCGCTTTCATCTGACTCGCGGCTGACTAGACGTTCTATACAGCGTCCGGTGTCTACCATGGCTCTCTTCCGTTACCTCCGACATCGGAAGATATCATCGACTCTGCTTCCCTGATGCCTTACCCTCCTTCGCTAAACAGTAGCGCAACGGACTCTCCACTGGCAATTTCTTTGACCGAATTCCACTTCATATTCCTGTTCAAGGACCGCGTGTGTGCTGTCAACGCACTTGATGAGCGGTTGGTCTGGGAGGAAGCTTTACCTCTGGTTGGTAACTTACCACTTCTCCCAATCCGTGTGGACCTTGATATTTGTCCTGCAGAAACCCAACGAAAAAGCGCTTGGCCTAGCCACGGACACAAAAAATTCCACATATTGGTTGTACACAGACTCGGCCCTATTCGAACTCGTGATCAAGGACGAGGATCGGGACGTTTGGAATGTTTACTTGCGGAAAGAGTCGTATGATCTGGCTCTGAGATATGCCAAGGTTGGTCTACCCTGTCAGCCATCGACATCGTAGCTGATCGTCGTACTCTTGCCTAGTCATCCCCTCAACGTGCTGTTGTATACTCAGCATTGGCGCAGCGGCAATTCGACCAAGGAAACTATATCCAATCTGCCCAGTCTTATGCCCAGTCCTCAACCACGTTCGAACAGGTTGCGTTGGCATTCCTGGACCTCGGTGATCAAGGAAGGGATGGCATGAGGACTTTCCTGTACGCCAGACTGGAGCGCTGCGGCAAAGGAGTCAGTATCGGCGAATACTGGATGTCTCGTTGCTGACATATTTCTGTCCAGGAACTGATGCAACGGATGTTACTAGCCACATGGTTGGTGGAGTTCTACCTCAGCAAAATCAATATTCTCGACGATATCATTGCGTCTGAGGGTGCTTCACATGACGTAGAGAACCTGAAAGCCGAACAATCGTTGCTAGAGGACGAGCTCAAGGCGTTCTTTGACACATACAAGGTAGCAATCTGCAATATCGTCTACCACTGTGGGGGGTCTGACACTCCATAGTCCAATCTAGACAAGAAGACCGTGTATGATCTAATACTGAACCATGGAAGGCAAGACGTATTCATCTATTATGCGACTGCCATTGGGGACTACGAGAAGGTCATCGAACATCACATTATGGACGAAGCTTGGCTAAAGGCCGTAGATGTTCTTAACCGCCAGGTTCGTAGCTGCTTCCATACCCAAACATTTTCTGACCACTCGGTGTCAGTCCAACCTAGAGTTCTACTACCGATTTTCGCCAGTGCTTATGCGCAACGTTCCGAAGGATATTGTGGACAGCTGGCTTCGTCAACCCGCTTTGGACCCAATAAAGCTCATCCCCGCCATCCTTCAACAACAACAGCGGCCCACTTCTCAGTCTCCCCTATCCGCCAACCACGCCATCCGATTCCTACAGCACGTCGTATTCAACGGCAAATCTACTTCACCCACGATTCACAATCTCCTCCTCACACTACTCGTCACCTCGTCTACTAATCGCGACGCCACCAATACCAGCCCTCAGATACCCACCACCCTTCCACTATCTTCTCAGTCGCAAGCCCCGTCAACGTCGACTTCTGGTGTTCCGGAAAGCGATTTACCTTTATTGCGGTTTTTGTCGACGGCACCAGTCGACCCCCTAACGGCGAAGCCATACTACGACCTAGACTACGCCCTGCGGTTATGCAAGCAGAATAACCGCCTGCAGGCCTGTGTGCATATCTACGCGCAGATGGCCATGTGGGAAGAATGCGTAGAGTTGGCCTTGAAAATGGGAGATCTGGAGTTGGCAAAGGTCAACTGCGAACGGGCGACGGAGGATGCCAGCCACGGTGACGAGAGCCTTCGGAAACGGTTGTGGCTCAAGGTGGCCAAGTTTGTGGTTCAGGACAAGAAAGACATCAAGACGTGAGTGGCCCGTGCTTGCGCTGTTGGCGTGATGGGACTAATGGCTGTGCCCACCTTCCCAGTGCGATGAAGCTGTTGGACAATTCGCCTGTTCTCAAGATCGAGGACATCCTTCCCTTCTTCCCCGACTTCGTAATCATTGATGACTTCAAAGAGGAGATATGCAACGCGTTGGAGGGATATAGCGAGCATATCGAGTCTCTCAAGGCGGAGATGGAGGAAGCCACTCGGACGGCCGAATCTATCAAGAACGATATTCGTAATTTGCAGAATCGCTTCGTCACTCTTGAAGCGACGGAAAAGTGCTCGATTTGTGGTCATGCATTGTTGACGCGGCAGTTCTATGTGTTCCCCTGTCAACATGCGTTCCACGCAGATTGTCTCATTGGGCAGGTAAGAGAATACCTGCAGTCACTTTCTTCAGTTTGTTGATCGACGGCGTGCCATAGGTGAAAGAGTATCTTCCTGCTACTTCGCTCCGAAAACTAGTCACGCTTCAAAACACCTTGGTTCGAATGCAAGCAGCGTCGACGCCACCTCCGGTTGTCGCACCTCCAGCACCTGCGAGCGATCGAAATCGTCCCGGGACGCCCACGGGTCCACCACCACGAGCACCTCAGTCACAGAGAACGCTTCTGTCCGCTGCGTTCAACGACCCAACGTCGATGCTCATCAACCCAGCCGTCCGCTTAGCATCGTCCTTGAACCCAATCAACATGCCGCGAAATATCTTCGGTGTGGCGGGCGACCGATTACGAGATCTCATCGTTCCCGATGCGCTTGCCAACGCCATCGGGACGGGCGTAGGGAATTTGCCGGGTGTAAACTTACTGTGGGGCGGAGGCGGTGGGAACCGAGAACTTTCTGGAGATGAAGCTGCAAAAGTGGAGAAGATTAGGGATGAGCTCGACGAACTGTTGGCAGCGTCGTGCCCGCTTTGCGAAAGTGTGGTTGTTGGGTTGGATAAACCGTTCGTAGGGCTTGACGAGGTGGACGAGTCGTGGCAGCTGTAGTAGGACAGATGAATTCTCTCCCAACAAGGCGGTGTTTTACAATACAGGTTGTGGATATTGGATACGATACATAGCGGTCAGAGGATGGGATTTCTCGGTGATGTGAAGGGCTTCTAGTGATTGATTTTCTTGGTGCGACCTGCTTTCTTACGCATCCGGAGAAGTTTCTTTTCGCTCATCTGCGTGTGGGAGGGGCGACTCAGGGAGAAGGCGCGGAGGGCGAAGAGGTGGCCCATACCTTCTTTCGCATCATCTCGATCCGTTCTTGCTCTTCTCTGGCTTTTCGGCGTTCGACAATCTTCGTTTTCCAACTTCAGGTGAGGGGCGGTGAGGGACGCCCAGGGAGAGGAATGGATCAGAAGGCGTACGCTTTATCTGCCTGTTCACGCTCCTCCTTCAACTCCTTCAATAACTTCCGGGTAGCGATCTCTTTCGTTTTCTGTGCAAGATCATAGTCGTGTCCTTTTGACTTGACTGAGGGATTTAGATGACTGCGCCTGGATCCAATGCCATTTCAGTTCTTCCTCTCTGTCTGAGGAAGGTTCACGAACTTGAACGGCTTCTTCTCGTCTTTCCAGAATTTACCAGATACGCGGCTGGTCCCTCTAGCGAGCGGCAATGGTACGGTCTCGGTCGTTTGGGTGCTCGGTGCGGGGGATTCGGTGATCACTGGCATTAGTAGTTGAGGGGAGGTAAATTTCAAGGGTGTGATTACATAGAGGAAGATACCGAGCGGGGACTTTACTATAAAGGAGAAGATCGAATATCCCACGGTTCAAACTCTCGGCGGCCGGGGTATGGAGAGTAACCGAGTCACGTGTGGCCAGTCAAGCCATGCCGAGGATGCCGAAGCCTCGGCCGCCGAGACAAACTGACCGTGGGATGTTCTATCGACGGGTCAAGCTTCAGCCTGACCCATCCAATCCAAGGACTCGAGCCCACAGATTGTAGTGGAAACGATGCCTAGCACTGTATATACTATGGAACTACACCCCGAACAACTTGGAATCCAGGCAAGTAGAGATCGGCTTTGCCGTCTGTGATGTTTGGAGATCTGATTTCGTAACCACGAGATTCGGGAGGAACAGGTACATTAGACGATCAAAGATGTTGGCGTCGCAAAAGTCCGATTGAAGAGCGACTACATGGCTTGGTAGCGTTGCTCCTACCAATCCTTTCCTAGACCTCTCTGCTCCTCTTATCCACCGGGATGATTGGGGCGACCTACCACTCCGCTTGGTCACTACGAGATCCGTCAAGATGTGGTCTATTTCGAGACACGAAATGATCGTGTTGCCATGTCGTACAGGGTGCCTGTGCCGCTTGGCAGGACTCCGGCGGCCCAGGATACGGGCTCATCCCGACCACTTCAAGCCCCCGTGTTGCTCTATTCCCAGCCGAATCTGGGATCGAGGGGGACTTTAAGAGGGAACGCATCAATTGTTAGCCGTTTGCTCGCCTCGCAAGCTTTCTTTCTCTTCAGCAAACGACAAACGTCCTCCCTCAGTGCAAAGCCATGTTCAAGCCGTTTTTGCTGGCTCTCGCGCTCCTTGCCGCCATCGTAGCGGCTGTGCCGACTGTCAAGAACTCGGCGCTCGGTCGTGGTGCAAGATTAATGCGACGTGCAGACGACCGTGCTCTGTCAACGAATGCGAAACGATTCAAGGCTGGGCTTCCACCTTTGGCCCCTTCCAAGCTGTATGGTGAGTGGTTTATAGAACGGTTGTGTGTAGTCTGTATAGCTGACTCGAGTGTAGATCGCGCGACGCGCTCTGGTCCCCTTGCTCCTCGGCAATCTCCTGATCCCCCGTACGTCTAACTGAATGCCTATAACAACCTGTACAGGGCTGACAGCCCTGGGGCACCAGTGTCACCGCGCCTTTCGTCGTCGTTAGGACCGATACTAACGAAGTGATCGGGTACTACCTCGTCGACCTTTTCGGTGGTACCGTCACGTACAATCCCAGCGACCATTCGATCGTTATGAACAATGTGAGTGGACATTGCGTTTGCAGCGAACCCCTCGTCTGACCGGAGTCGTTGAACGGCCGGCAGGCTGCACAGTATGTGGGCACTCAACCTCAGGACCCGAGCAAACCCGACCTCAAGCCCGGTATAGCCAGCATGGTCTGGGTCCTACCGGAAAATGGAAACGGAGGTGGCGTCCAGGTCAACGTCTGGTATATCCATCTCCGTCACTTTTCCGTGAACCTACTAAACTAGCCCGTTGCAGGAAAATCGATTATGGAACTAAACGACTCGCTGTTACCTGGCAGAACACGGATCACACGAGCTTCACCACGGACCAGTTTTGGTACTACTGGTTTGACTTTACGGGCATGGACAGTGGGGATGTGGCGTTTACGGCTGATATCGACAAGTTGAAGACGGATTTTGCGTCGGGTCAGGCTCATTGGATACCTGTGGTGAGTTTCTGACACATATCTGTAAGTGAAGGGGTGCTGAGATATTCAATCGGTGTAGGCGCTGTATGTCGGTATGCCAAATTCATAGTGGGATCACGCCGTGACCCATCTCCCGATTGTGGCGCCTTCAATTCGGTAACCCTTTGAGATTTACGGACGCCTCTTTTGGTCTTGGATACACGCTAACATTGTACATTCTTTTCTACGTTCTTTCCTTGGCTACGGGTTCGATGGCGTTTGCTGACGATGCTTAGTTAGCCTTATTCAATCATTTGGTTTGTGAAATGACGTTGTGTGTGCGTGTGTGGACATAATCCCAAGTGATAAAGCAGCTGCCAAATACAGCAGCTGTGAAGAAGAAATCGAGACCGACGTTTAGGAGGCCAGACCTAGAGGTCCGCTAGGAGTATCGAGATAGATAAGGCCAAGTCCGCCGAGTAATTTGAACGTCATTCGATTGCCGCCTTTACCCATTGTAGTTAGACAGCCAAAGCAGGAATGCCGCTAGACAAGTTTGCGGGGGTACATGAGGCCGACCTCACGATGGAAGGTCGAAATTGCACGTTTACTGCGGCTACGTGCACGCTACGTGTCACAAACGAGTGGGTAGCATTGCTCTTCACATGGCACGATGTGAATTGGAAAACGTCGGAAAGCTATAGATACACGCCTGCGCTACAGAAGAGAGCGACGACGCCGAACCCAGCGAGGGTGCTTGCCAGGGCGGCGACCCCAAATTCTTTGACGGGTACTCGCGGTGTCGGAAGACTGGGAGAAATTCAAATTATTCACGTGATAATGGATCGGTTGATAGAACTTACGTGGTGAAATAGAACCCAAGTGCAAAAGTTGAAGCGAGGAGGACGAAGGAAAGGAGTGGCAGCAAATTGGTGGGTATCGTCGACTTGAATGGCGGGAGTGTTTCGTGCAAAGCCTAGAAAGGAATACGTTGGGACTAGTGGAGGGATGGAGCATCAAGTACCTACTTTGACGTCTTGGTAGGAGTGCATGGTGATGGAGTGCGGATTGGATGACGTGTGACAGCTCCGCTTTTGCCTACGGGGTCCGTGCGCGTCCAGCTCAAATACCAACCACCCTCCCAACCACTCCCATCAATCCCCTCCCTTACTGCCAAATCCAAGGTGAGATTCGTTGTCCTCGTCGTCTGCAGTGTGGACTCCACGCGTGTTGGGGACGGCCAGCTCACCGCTCGTTATCGTCCTCCCTTTTCGCTCGTGTGCGTTTTCCAGATGTCCACTTCGCAAGACACCAACCCTACCGTTGAAAACGCAAAGGCGACCATCAACAACGCTGCCGAACAGCTCAAGGCCCACCCCGCTGTTAAGCAAGCTCAGGACAGATTTAACGATTACATGGTCCAGCTCGACAAAGAGGTGCGTGTTTCGGATGCACCACAAATGACGTCGCTCATCATGCATTATGGCAACAGCTCAGCAGGTATCCTATCATCAACCAGCTTGAGGAGAAGACCAACATTCCAAAAGCATACGGCGCCATCGCTGCCGCTTTCACTTTCGTTTGCCTCATCTTCGTCAATGCCTTGGCCCTTCCCGTCTCTAACACCATTGGATGGGCATTCCCGGCTTACCTCTCTTTCCGCGCTCTCGAATCACCCGGCCACGATGACGACGTCCAGTGGCTCACCTACTGGGTGGTCTTTGGCTTCCTCACATGGGTCGAATCCATCGCTCTCCGTCCTGTCTTGTACTACCTTCCTTACTACTTCCCCCTCAAGACTGCCTTCGTCCTTTGGTTGCAGCTTCCCGCTACCAGGGTACGTCGCTCGTCTCCATCACCGTTGCCAATTCCGTTTTTAACCAGTCGTTTCATTACGTCATACATAGGGTGCCCAAACATTCTACCATGCTGTCTACCGCCCCGTCCTCTTGAACCTCCGCGGCCGTCGTGCGACCTACAACTCGCCCCCAAGCACCATTCCCGTCGATGGTCACGACAAGTCCCTATAGCTTTCTAGATCAACCTTGGGAGGTGGCTTTGGATAACAAAAGCGATCACCTCGCATGTTTCTCCTTCTACTCTCTTTTGTAATTTTGGTTGGACCACTTTCTGTCCACTCTCACCGTCCTCCCCGTATCCCCGATTTCGGCTATTCCTTTCTTGCTGCTGCTGTCTTACTACATATTTCAATGATGTTACGACGAGCACTGTGCTTTGTCTTGCACCCCTTAGACAGCTCCAACGACAATATTTGACGTTTTAGACTCTCAGTTCGGCATCTTGCCCATCCCGTCATCGACAGTTCGTTAGTGCATGCGACAATATAAATTACGACGGAGATCCCGCTCCATTTGCCCGGCATGGCTAGCGGGCCGCAGTACTTCTACAACAACCGCCGGATCAACCGTTTGCTACTACCTGGACAGCCACCATCCCACCTATGACGATGGTTTGGTAACAAGACAAAACATAGCGGGGTGATAAGTCGTCCAACATTGTATCACACACGACTCTGCACTGTCTCGGGCGGTAGCGTGATTCGATGGAGCACATGGTTGGCTGGGCGTTTGGCCTGCTTCGAGAAGTGATATGTACCGCACCTCTCTTTGGGCTCTACATACAGGACCAACCTTCATCCCATCCGCCCCCTGCTTTTCCAGCTCGACCTTTTCTCGCTATCCACTGGTCGCGTGGGCGTCTTCGCCAAGTCGTTCGAACCCTACCCCCACTTGTGTTGTCCCCCGTCTATTCTATACCCGTCTATCCCAAACTTGTCCAGTACACCTCTCTCTCCAAACCCTCTCTCTCCAAACCCTTATCTCGGGCTGCTGAAGCGCTCCCGGGATTCTCTGCCTTGCCCGGCCCGCGGAAGATATTACCCCTTGCTCCGCACATTCTATATCTCGAGGAAGGCTTCTGTCATATCTTGTGGTCTCATATAAAAGGTCTGCTTGTTTTTGCCTTGTCGTGTGCCCCCCTGTCTGAGTTCCTCGTCTCCTCTCGGTTGCAGTCGTCCACTCGCTCGCCCTCAAGATCCGGGAGATTCCACAAAGCACATTTTCACGACCTCACGGTTTTTCTATCAACAAAGGCAATGTCGTTTAACGAGAAGGAGAAGGATCGGTCGTCCATTCTCGAGAATCGTCGGCAGTCGGATGGTTTTGTTGTTACTGAAGAGAGAGATGTCAAGCCTGCTGGTATTAGGGGATGGTATGAACACCCAACGACGCAAGTCATTATGCTTGGATTTGTGTGTTTTATGGGTCCGGTTAGTTGTTGCTTTGGTGTTGGTTGAGGATTTATGGCTCACCGGGGCGAATGGACTTCGTAGGGTTTGTTTAACGCTCTCAACGGTGGGCAACTCTGCAAGGATGTACTAAATATACTCGTGATGACTCTGATATGTCAAGGTCTTGGTGCCGGAGGTCAAGTCGATGCAACGACCAGCGCAAATGGTACGAGAGCCTCCATCTCATTCTCAACTACGTGCTTACCATCCACTCCATCTAGGCAACACCGCATTATACTCTACCTTTGCATTTACGGCCTTCTTTGCCGGTTCGATCAACAACTACCTCGGCCCGCGGCTGACGCTGCTGTTGGGTTCGGCGGGGTACTCGCTTTACATCGGATCGTATCTGTGAGTTGCGCTTGTCTAGTGCTGCACGGCCGTGACACTCAACTTCTATTTGATAGTGCTACGAATATACACAAGAATGCGGGGTGGTTTATCATCTTTGCGGGTGCCATCCTCGGTGTTTGTGCTGGGCTGTTGTGGACGGCTCAGGGGAGTCTTATGCTTGCTTATCCGACTGGTACGTTTCGCCCGTCCATCCGATGTCTAACTGGAACGCTCACCATTGCCATACCAGAGCAAAATAAGGGGCTGTATATATCCATCTTTTGGGCAATTTTCGTACGCGTCGGCGTCTGTTCTATCGACACTGCTGGTCTGATGACTCTTGTCGCCGTAGAATCTTGGCGCCGTGGTAGGCGCTGCTGTAGCCTTGGGACAAAATATCCACAGCGAAGCCAACGCCGTTCAGAACGGGACCTACATCGGTTTCCTCGTCCTCACCTTAATCGGCGTGCTCATCCCCAGTACGTCTTCTGTTTTCTTTGGAGTCATTCATAGATGACATTCCTGTGTTTGCGTAGTGATGATGGCTGATCCAAGGAAGATGTATCGCACTGACGGGACAAAAGTGACAGCTCCTCGCAACCCGAGTTGGAAAAAGGAGATATACTCCCTATATCTGGCGTTGGTGACGGATCCGGCGATCTTGTTGCTGTTCCCCCTGTTCTTTGCGTCGGTAAGTGTGATGCTTTCGTGCGTTGGGTTCGTGCTCATGCCGAGTGTCCTTGACAGAATTATTTCTGTAAGTCCGAAACGGATAATGGACGAGGATGAGTAAAACTAACTGACCTTCCTTTTCTTCCCCCGGAAGATACTTGGCAGTTCAATGGTGAGTTGGCTTTACTTGCCTTTCTCGTCATGGGCCTAACGTGATTGTCGTCGTTAGACTACAACGGGGCTATATTTAACAGTACGTACACGCCCAGCAACCCTGTCGAGGGTGGTAATACTAACAAGAGCTTCCCTTAGTCCGAACGTGCGGCTGCTCCACCTCTTTGGTAATCATGTCAACTTGACACTCACATGTATCCGCAGTCGCGCTTTGAACAGCTTTTGTTACTGGACGGCCCAGATTTTCGGTAAGTGTGCATATCATAACTTCATTTCGAAGCTGTGGAATGACCGGACGCAATGCGATACAGGCTCAGCGATAATGGGTCGCGTGCTTGACCTGAGCTTTCTTCCACGGCGTACCCGTGCCTTCCTTGGTTGGGGCGTGTTGTTCGTTATGGTATTCGTTGTCCATGGTTGGGCGTACCACTACCAAAAGTATGTTGCTCAGCTCCCGATTCGGACACATCCTCTGACGTCCACTCAAGGGGATACACACGCCAATCCGTCGCGAGTCGCACCTTCCACAAGATCGACTTCAAAGATAAGGGGTACGTGGCGTATGTGTGGCTGTATATCTTCTGTGTATGTGTGCTCCCCAATGGTCGGTGCATGGTGTCGGTTGCTGATCCGGAGTGCTCGTAGGCATTTTTGGACTCAATGTGGCAAACCACCGCGTATTGGATGATGGTGAGTGAAACGCTAAACCGTGTTGGAAACCAGCTGACAGACGAATGACACCTCTCAAGGGGGCGATGAGCAACGATCCCGCCAAATTAGCCATCTTCACCGGCTTTTGTGCGTATCTCCCGTCACACTGATCCAGCACACTGACTTACGAACTGTACCCAGACAAATCCATCCAATCGGCGGGTGGCGCAGGAGCGTGGAGAGCCGACGCCGTCGGGTATGCTCCCTTTCTCTGTCCACACCTACTCAGCCTCACCACCTACGCTATTGTGCAGGCTTCCATATATGAACATATTCGCATCAACCTGGGCTCTGCTTGTTGCGGGTCTCGTCTTCGCATTGCCGATGCTGTATACCCGCGTCAAGAATACGACACAGGCGGAGGACGAAGTGATGTACGTGGAATCTCCTACCGCAGGCCCTGGACTATTTCTGACACATCTAGAATCCTGTAGTGCAAGGATTGGAGAGGACGAGAGTGAGGTCGCGGAGGACGTGAAGCCGTAAGCCGGAGATTGCATGAGTAATGTATTCGTCATGACATTTACGGGACTTCTCTTGACGGACTATTATTCTAACGGTTCCATTGGTTAATATGGTTCATTTTCTCAACCAATTTGTCTGGCTGTGTCCCGAGTGTCGTGGTCGCTGGATAGTACGGTGAAGATGCTAACAATCTGCGTTTAGGGGGCGGGCCCGCCGCGAGTTAATGCTAGGGGATGTCTCGGAGCCACAGCACCCTATTGCTTTTATCTTTCTCGACATGTGAGATGCGTACGACCCTCGACGACGCAACTGGTCATAAGACGTCAGGATCTACGTCCGTAGCTCTCGTCGCCGTGAGCGAAAACGGATATAGGGGTCAGTGTTGGGGCGAGGGTGACTGTATTGTGCCGCCTATTGGTCGCTGTATCGCTGTCAGGAGCGATGGTCGAGGGGTTCGGAACATTCAACCAATTGCCGGGTGTTCTGCATGAAAGCCGAAGACACCCATCAGTCAAAAAGTTTACCAGTTTCTAGTGATGCGAATGTTGGAAGCAACACTTACATGTACACCCTTGTGCTGTTGACCAGAGGTGCGGAAGTAAAAGGAGTAACGACATAGAATAACATCTAATTAAGACAAAAGCGGTCTAGGAACACGGAGAACGGGAGGCGTTCATTGAGCAGGAGTCCAGGGGAAGGGACCACGTTTATCTCTAACCTTTCCCCCAAATAACTGCAAAAACCCAACAGAGAGTATGAACGAGCACCCTGTTATGATGGCCTGTGCTTCCCCCGAAGAGAAAAACAGAACATCGTACATCCAGGACTCGCTAGGGTAGAATAAAAACACGAGTGCGGCCATGTTGGTATGAACCGAGTAGAACACCGCAACACTCAACGCATGCTCTGGATGGCAATCCAAAGCATATGTTACAGTTGTCGTGTTGCCCATCTGAACCCCAACCGCGCAGATGGTAAGGAACACTATAGTGGTAGCACTGTTCCATGACTTCAGGATACTCAGTGCACATAATAGCAGCCCTAGCACGGAGAGGACACCTGCAGGCCACATCAGCCATAGCCTCATCTCCGGATTTCGTGGTATTTTGCGACGTTTTGTGATATATTTGACGATAATGTCGGATAGTGTACCAGAGAAGAAGATTTCAGATAAGAAGATCCCCCCAACGAGGCCGACATGGAATGATGTGCGCTGGTCCCCGTCATGAGGAGGGGTATTAACCAGTGCCAACGCAAAGTAGAAGGTCTGAACGAAGTGGGATGTTAGAAGAGATAACGCCCATTGATCAAGCCACGACCTACCCCCATCCAACCCCATGCATAAAGACTTTAGGTACGTCAGTATCAGTTTGGCAGAGATGTTTACCCAGGGCGTGTACTGACATGGTGCTAACGGCGACATTCGGAAACGTGAACATGTGGAAGAACCGCAGGATATAGTCCCATGGACGGGGTGTAACCAGTCCCGGTATACGTCGCAGGTTGAGCCTGAGCCGAGTGCGTTCTTCGTCCGGTTCTACGTTCGTTGGATCTGGAATGCCAAAAGCTTTTCCAGCTGCCTCTTCCTGTTGGATGGATTGCCGAGGAAAGGCAGTCTCTGGGAGAAAGACAAGGAAGGAGAACACGAGCAGCCCGAAGATAAGAATTGGTATAAACGGCATAGGGACCAGGCCCAGCAATAGACCTTTATCAATAATGATTCAGTCACCGACGTCAATGGTTAAGGCGGACGTGACAGCATACCGGCGTCCGTGGTGAATGTCCATACACCAACTTTCTGTGCTCTCTCATGTGCAAAGGAGATATCTTGCAGCATCTGGAGTCCGACACAAGACGCAGGCCCCGCACCCAAGATCATGAAGAAAAGAGAGACGGAATATCCAGGTCCGTCTCGGTTAATGATATCGATGTAGACACCGATGGACGCCACGAAGGCGATGAAGCAGCCAGTAATCATTGCTGTGCGCCTACCGTATGTGTCAGCCAGAGGCGCCCATAACAGAGGGCTCAGGACCAGCGCCACCCCACTGCAGAAAACGTCTGCCATCCTTGGCTCCTCTGGCGCTAGTGGGGAACCAAAGTGCACGTTAACCACGGCAAGAAAATATGGATTCGTTTGGACTTACGTATGAAATGGGTCGAGAGAGGGGGCCGTATCAGCCTCAAATAAGGATCTCAAGGAAAAAAAGCTTGAGACGTACGCAATGATACTTTGAACACGGACTTCGTCAGAACAAACAGAGACGCGGAATACGAGCCTACAACTTACTTGCAGTTGTATAGGCGGAGAAAAAGTTGAATGCTGCTACGTGACTATGGGTTTTGTGCATCAGGGGAGGCTAAGCCGATCGCATTCGTTGACACCACCCACCCAATCACGAGGTACTTCTTTCTCCTTGACCATCTCTAGCAGATCCCAAGAGATGGTAAGTCCACTGATTTGCTGCTTGGTGCGTGGTATTCACCAAGGGATCATTAGGGTGGGAGGTAGGTTGGGGTTCGAGTTCGACGCCCTGCGCCGTCTGGTGGTTATCATGTCCCACATTTCCATTCTCTTGTCGTTCGTCGTCTCTGCATGCCCTACTTCTGAAAGCAAGTTCCAGTGTAGACTGCATAGGCCGACTCTGTGGTGATGGACGGTGAGAGAGCAGCTCCGCAGTCAGTGCAAGCCCCATGCGACAGCTGGATAAACAAAGTCCCGTTTGATTTCGATTGAAAGGCTAGATTCTACCAATTACTATATAGGCGGACGACTGTTGCAATAACTTGATGGCACATAATAAGACCCATGTCTCGTAAGACCTGCCAAGGTTTTTCCTCCTGCGGTGGTTGCTGGTTAGTAATACCGAGGTTTGCGGTGAGATGGTGCGACTAGCCTAGATTCTCATTGCAACAGGCTTCGGTCTTGGCGACGAGGGTGGTAGGCAGAAGGAGTAGAACGGGCCAGCGTTGGCGGGGGATGGTCGGCGGGATGGCAAACAAACAAACCGAACACCAGCTTCACGTGACTAACGCCAACACAACTCTCCGCTCTTAGTCTCACCACCGCTGTGGCCTTCAACAACTTTCCTGAGACGATGTTGAAACTTTCCAGCGAAAAGAAGCGAACCATGACAGGGGAGTAACGCCCATCCATTTTTCTGTAAGACGATACGCCTATCCGCTCACAAACCAAACAAATATACGCGACTTCCATGCAAGAAATCCCAGCATTTGTTTCCAGACAAGTACGCGAATCTCTCGCCATTCCTCATGTTTTACCATCTTAGTCTCTGAAGGTCCCCGTGGTTGTCTGTATCGTCCGACCTGCTTTCATCCTATCCACCTTCCTCTGTTTTTCCAGCTCGATATCCCCTGGCTACATGTGGTCGTCTATGCCGACCTGTTTGATCCCCAACGCCGCACCCGTCCATGCCAAAATCGTCCGGTATTCCAGACTGCCTGGTTCTGCATCCCGTTATCTCGGATTCCTGAAGCGCTCTCGGGTGGTTCTTTGCCTTGCCTTCGGGTCCACGGAAGACTTTATCCTTTTGCTCTATGCACCTCAGACATCGAGGAAAGCTTCTGCCGCATCTTGAGACCTGATATAAACTGCCGAGTCTTGGTGCGTGCTTCCCGCTCGAGTGCCCCCGCTCTGAGGTCCTCGTCTTCTCTCGGCTGTGGTCTCGTCCACCCCCAAAATCCCCAAGTCTTCACGTTTTCCATCAACGAAAGTAGCCATGTCGCTTAGCGAGAAAGAAAAAGAACAGTCGTCGTTTGTCCATGATCTTCGACAGTCGAATGACTCTGTTCTTGCTGAAGAGACAGGAACGAGACCTGCTGGAATTAGGAGGTGGTATGAGCATACATTGACGCAGGTTATTATGCTTGGGTTGGTATGTTTTATGGGTCCGGTGAGTCGGCGCCTTGGTGGTATTGGTTGGGAACTTCTGGCTCATCGGGACGATCGGACTCTTATAGGGTTTGTTTGACGCTGTAAATGGTGGGTAATCTTGTGGATACACGTAAGATGGTCTACTAATAACTCTGCCGTGTCAAGGTCTTGGCGCCGGAGGCCAAGTCGACGCCACAACGAGCGCGAATGGTACGCGACCCTCCTCTTCAACCCTCCATCCTGCACTCACCACTTATTTCCATCCAGGGAATACTGCGTTGTATGCTACATTTGCATTTACCGCCTTCTTCGCGGGTTCGATCAACAATTACCTCGGCCCGCGGTTGACGCTGTTGCTGGGTTCGACCGGGTATTCACTTTACATTGGATCTTACCTGTGAGCTCTGCCTCTTCTTTGCCACACTCCATGGATTTAACCAAGGAATCTCGCTGGGTAGTGCTACGAACATACACAAGAATGCGGGATGGTTTATTATTATGGCCGGTGCTATCCTAGGTGTCTGTGCTGGGTTGTTATGGACGGCTCAGGGAAGTCTTATGCTTGCTTATCCAACTGGTCAGTTTCGCCCTTCTACGTGGTGTCCAAGCGGAACGCTCACTATTGCCATACAAGAACAAAACAAGGGTCTATACATATCTATTTTCTGGGCAACATTTGTAAGTGTCAACTGTATTCTCTCTTCGGTATAGGTAACCCGATGAATTCTTGTTCCAGAACCTAGGTGGCGTTGTAGGTGCTGCCGTAGCACTGGGACAGAACATCCACAGCCAAACCAACGCCGTCCAGAATGGGACGTACATCGGTTTCCTCGCCCTCACCGTGAGCGGGGTGTTTATCCCGAGTACTTTTCTTTCGTTTCCCTTGGAATTGTCCGTCGCTGACGCTTTTGTGCGTGTGTATAGTGTTGATGGCTGATCCCAAGAAGATGTACCGAACCGACGGCACAAAGGTGACTGCCCCTCGATACCCCAGTTGGAAAAAGGAGGTATACTCGCTATACGTGGCGTTGGTGACGGATCCGGCAATTGTGTTATTGTTCCCCATGTTCTTTGCGTCGGTGAGTGCCACGCTTTGGTGTGTTGGGTGCCGCAAATGCTGATGATGAGGGTCGTTGACAGAACTATTTCTGTAAGGCCGAAACGGTTTGTTAATAACTATGAGTGAATCTAAAACGGCCTTCCTTTTCTTACCCCGGAAGATACTTGGCAGTTCAACGGTCGGTTGGCCTTACTTACTGTTCTCGTCTATGGTCTAACGCGATGTCGTCGTCAGACTACAACGGGGCTCTATTTAACAGTGAGTACGCGTCTAGTTAGCAACCACCTCCAGGATGGGGGTACTGATGACAGCTTCCCTCAGTTCGAACGTACGCCTCCGGCTATGTGGTCGTCATTGGCACTCACATGGATCCACAGTCGCGCTTTGAACAACCTTTGTTACTGGACGTCCCAAATTGTCGGTAAGTATACCAATCACTACCTCATCTTTGCGTCCTGGAATGGCTGGTTGGGGTACGAAATAGGCTCTGCAATGATGGGTCTCCTGCTCGACCTCAATTACCTTCCGCGCCGTACCCGTGGTTTCCTTGGTTGGGGAATATTGTTTGTAATGGTCTTTGGTGTCCATGGATGGGCATATCATTACCAAAAGTATGTTGCTCACCGCCCAATGCAATTATGTCCTCTGACGACCACCCCAGGGGTTACACACGCCAATCCGTTGCAAGTCCCGATTTCCACAAGATCGACTTCAACGACAAAGGGTATGCGGCATACATATGGCTGTATATATTCTTTGTACGTGTATCTGCAACCCGGCACAGGATGTCGCTTCCTGATGCGCGGGGCTTTTAGGCTTTTTTGGACTCAATGTGGCAGACCGCCGCGTATTGGATGATGGTGAGTGAATCGTTTAGCTGTGTTGGAAGCTGAATGATGGACCGGCGACACCTCTCAAAGGGGGCGATGAGCAATGATCCCGCCAAGTTGGCCATCTTCACAGGCTTTTGTGCGTGTCTCTCGTGGCATTGATCCAGCATGCTTGCTTATGGGTTTTACTCAGACAAATCCATCCAATCGGCGGGTGGCGCAGGAGCGTGGAGGGCTGATGCCGTTGGGTATGCTCCCTTTCTCTACCTTCACATACTGGACCTTACTATCCACGGCTTCCCTGGTGTATAGGCTTCCGTACATGAACATATTCGCATCGACATGGGCCCTGCTGATCGCGGGTCTCGTCTTTGCGTTGCCGATGTTGTACACCCGCGTGAAAAGCACGACAACGGTAGAGGATGAGGTGATGTACGTCGGATTTCCTCTTCAGGTCACTGGAATGTGTCTTATACACCTGGAAATTCCTAGTGCGAGGATTGGAGAGGATGGAAGCGACTTCGCAGAAGTCGTGAAGCCATAAAGAAGGTCTTACATGGGTGACGTACTTGTCACGACCTTTACGAGTTGTTCCTCTTGGTGAACTACACCAAAAGGTTCTTTGCTAATATAACACGTTTTTCGTAAGCCATCCCCTCCTTTGGCTTGTCTCTCAGGTTTCGTAGTCGGCACAATACACGGTGTTGGCTCATGAGGAACGGGGAAGCGGAGACGGTGAGACAAGAAGCGCACCGACAGCACCGTCACACCCACATAATGGTATTCCCGCAGAGGGCCGAACGACGATGAGAGTAATCCCATCATCTCGTCTGTACGGCAGTCTCAACTTCCGGTCCGTCCGCCTTCGCGAAGACACTACCATGCTCAGCGAGCCCGGCATCCAAGACGATCCAAGACCACGGCATGGGTCCATCAAAAGAAGACTCTAAAAACGTGCAGGAACACGGTCCCGTTTGAGTTGCAAGGCCATCGATCTTCTCTCGCAATACGGTTGGAAATTTTTCGTGAACTGGTGAGAAGAGGTAAACTATAAGATTTCCTCTCATATCGTTGCAGCGGCGACAGTCGTGGTGAATGATGCTTGTAAGCTTGAAGGGGCTTGGGAGTAAAGGCACGGCAAGGGGCGGGGAAGGTCATTGGGGACGGATTTGGAAAGTCGAAACCGAACATCGGGTTCACGTGATTGACGTCATGCGGAACCGTCTCCTCAACACAACCACTCCCCCTCCGCACCACCACCGCCATGGACAGCAAGTTTCCTGAATACTACGTGTTACTTGGGGTGCCAAAGACGGCCACGACAGAGGAGATCCGAGCGGCGTACAAGAAGGAATCTCTGAGGTGCGTATACGGGCTGAAGTTGCTGTTTTGGAGATTTGTTGACGTGCTTTGGCCGACAAGAACGCATCCAGATCGTTTGCAGAATGCGACACCAGAGGAGAGGAAGGCTGCTACAGAACGATTTCAGGTGGGTTGTCTTCCGCCGAGTGACAGCTCCACACCGATTGTTGACCAACGTCATGTGGAAAGGCGATGGCGGATGGGTATTATGTCCTGAGCGATCCAGCTCGACGACGTGAATACGATATCCTCCTATCCTCCCGGCCCGCCGCGGGTCGTTCATCAGACCCTTCGTCGTCGAGTGCCTTCTTTGCAGAGTTTGCGAAACTCTTCTCAGGAGCGGCAGCAGGCTCGGCATCGAAAACAAGCTCTGCACCGAATGAGAAGGCGTCACAGAAGGCTCAAGGTCCGGGAGTTGCTCCTGAGCGGCCAGACCCAGAATTTGTGTTCACGGACGTGTTTGAAGAAATGCTGAGACCTGAGGTGGAAAGTCGGGTTCCTTGGTGGGCTTGGTTGGGCGCCGCATGCGGTGCTGGGATTGGGTTTATTATTGCGAATCTGCCTGGTGAGTCGCCGACGGGGTTTTGGGTTGAGGCGCCTGCTCACTTTGCGGTGTGGGATAGGTGCGGTTGTGGGCGGCCTTGCAGGCAACAGACTCGGTGCCATCCGCGATGCCAAAGGCAAGCCCGTTGGCGTGGTTTTCGCGCAGATGAGTGGAGGACAAAAGGCCGAGGTGCGATAACCCTTACACGACCCGCCTCTCGTAATCTTATCTAACGTTCCCCCTCCTATGTCGTGCTCGTTCGTACTTGTAGATTTTGAAGGCGCTGGCTATCAAAGTTTTGGGTTCGGTGTGACCTGCTACGGTGTTGGTCAGTGATTGGCTGGAAGGCCCTCGGGGTTTTGAAACTTTGTGTTCCGACGAGCTCTGGACCGACGATGAGTTATGAACTCCCTTCACTCCTTGGACACCGCACTCGCATTCATTGTCTTCTAGTGTCTGCTATCCTTCGGCATCTTACGTGCTGTCGCTGTATCTACCTTTGCGGTGGCCCTTGAATTGACTAGGATCCCATGACGAGAACCCGCAACCGGTTCTGGTATAGTCCGCATGGCATGGAGATCTGCGAGCCCGTATTGCTGACCCCCCTGTTACCCATGTACGCTTCCCTTACCCCCTTCCGCGACTCATCTGGCGGTTGGAACTTGGAATGTCTGAGTGGGCGTATGGACGATGGCATGGGGTGCATGATGCCTGGTGTTTCAACAAAATGCCCGAAGATTTGCATGTCAGTACTGCCTGGAATGAGCAGTACGGAATATTCGCGTGAGATTGGGCGGGACTGGTGACAACGGTCCAGGGAGCAAATGTGGGGGACTGTGGACCCTCGTTGCGGATCTCGGGAACGGGGCGGACGAACGGAGATAAGCGCCGTTGTGAGCACCCATGATGTGAGAGTTCCATTTCGTCTAGTCCATTTCTCAACTCTCTCCACTACCCAGAGCCCCTCCCAACTAGACTGATTCCTATAGACCAGGTTTCTTATCCTCTCATTATGTCCTCCAATGTCGCGTCATCCAGTATCCAGCATGTCCTCACCAGCACTCACAAGAAGCGTCCCCACCATCCAAGCCCTATCCCCTCCTACCGCAGTGTACAGCGTTCGGGGGTCGTTAAACGGGCTAGATGGGATGTTTCTGTGGGTCCTTACTCCATATACTTTTCTCCTGTGCTGTGGTGCAACTGTACGCATTGAACTGACTGGTGAAATCACGTTCTTTTCGACAGTCCCCAACACCATCGCCCCCGGTTCTCTCCCTTCCTCTGCCCTCAACCACCACGCCTCAAAAGCGTTTCGAGTTTGCATCCTCCCCCGCAGCATTCCGATTTGGCTTCAAATCGTCGTCGTCATCTCAACTATCATCATCGCCGTCGTCACGTATGAGCGGTGCGCCGTCACCTACCTCGATGGGCAGTGGTGCGCATCCAAGGCCGAAACGCCATCGCCCCTCAACGTCGTCAGATTCCCACTCACATTCGAGGGGAAAGTCGACGTTCAGGTCGTTTGGGACACCAGCGATCGTGACGGACAACACGGACGACCTTGACGACGAGAGCGGACTAGACCGGCTTCGAACGTCCGCTACCGCATTCGAACGCCTCCGTCGAAGCACGATCGACGAAGGCGAGGTCTTTGTCAATCGTATGCAAGAGTGGGAACGATCTCAGGCCCATTCCCAGTGGCTCCATACCGCAGAGACGACGTCCGTCGAGGCCAGTTCGGCGTCCATCTCGTCGCCATACATGAGCAACTCGATCACGTCGAATTCGACGACGAGTTCCGCATCCGGGTCCGAGGGCCCGTTCTTCTTGCGTGGAGGATCTACTGGAAGGAAGCGGAGTTGGAGTATCGCGGAGGGTGAGGAGAACCATACTCAGGGGTGCTATGAGCAAAGCGAGATGGAATGGGAAGTTCTCTTGCCTGAAGAACGACACCACTCCACCATTGCGGATCTCACCACCACTGCGAGCCGCGGTGGTATTCATATACCTATGTCCAGGAACCCCAAAGATACCCCCACCGAAGCAGATATTCCCGACTCTGTCTCTTCGTTTACTAACGATTCCGAAAACCCCGAAGACCAGGATGGCGACGACGAGCAAGAGGACGACGATGAAGATGACGACTCTGACGATGACCTCATCTTTGTCATTGGCAATCCTCCGGCAGAAGTCCCGCAACCTGGAAACATACCCAACGTCGTCCCCCCTGCCAGCACCGATCGGATGGTCGCCGAACTTTCGCAAGTACTCGCGGCTGGCGCAGCGGGGTTGTACGAGGCCGAAGTGGGCCTTGAGATGGAATCGGAAGCATTCGTGGACGTCGACGCTGGATTGTCGTTCCCTCCCACCCCGCATGACGCGGGTGCGCTGTGGCAATGAAGCACCTTCGCTGTCCCGGACACATTTCGCCGTTTCTTCCCCTACCTTGGACGACGCGCACGCACGTGTTCGTCTTACAATGTAGAGGGGAAATCGTTTGTGTCCGAGCCGGTTGACCGAAGAACGTTTGCTTATCGTCCAACATCCCAACCCACTGATTCAACTCAGCCTTTTGTCGCCGACACTCCCGTGACGACCGTGTTTATTTTAATTCCCGTCCTCTCCCAATGGTTTCTTGCATCCTCGTCGTTGTATTGTTTACGCCCCGCTCATCCGCTGCTGCTTTGCTCCGTTCGAGTGTGGATGTCATGATTATCCGCAATCGTTCCGGTTGGACCTGTATTGCTAATGTAAATGTCCCTTGGATCATTGTTTGACTCCCCGTTTCTGTCTGACCCGTCTCACCTCTCAACTTTTACGTTCTTGGTCTTTTTCCCTTGTGCTTTATTCGACCTAGTCATCTGATGTGTCTATTTCGCCCTCACCAGTGGTCCTGCCCGTTGTCTAATTATTCACTTATGTTTTGGCGAGTTAGCGTTCATAGAATGTGGAGGATGTCGTTATATCAAGACACTGCTGAACCAAACTAAGGTTGTAAGAGTCCAGTAATGAACAAATGGGAAGCATATCTCCATTTCGCTGTCCAAAACGCCTTGCGGATATGAACCACAGCTTGGCACGAGGCAGAGGATGATCCTGGTCCGAACAATGACGATGAGCACGGCGGCGGTTGTTGATGGTTTGGAGGTTGATCCCTTTCTTTGCCTAGCTATCAGTGCAACGTTAAGATAGACTCGCACTCACCAGCTGTAACCAGAACCCCTTCCTACCAGAGGACAATGAATGTGGCGAAGTGCACCTGACACTGAGGCAAGGGATGTTTGTGACATATCCAGGCCAGTCTATGCTCAATGTACGCGTATCCGAAACATAGATTTGGACACACGGCGACTGAGCCCAAGCTGGGTCTCAAAGGCTAATAAATCGCCGCTTTTGGGTGAAACGAACTCCGAGTCCCCGCTTCGGAGCGGCCGTTGAGATGAGAAATTGATCGCCGGGTGAGACGATGTTTCAGTGGAGTCATTTAGGAGGAATACTAATGTGAAACGACGTACTCATTCGTGCTGGTTTTGAGAAAGGGCGGCTTTGTGTGAATCCTCGGGATGGTGGTTGGGTCACGAGACCGGCATCACAGTTCTCACGGTTTGGGGAGAGACGCGTTCGATGTTGGGTTTCCTGAGTGAGCACGTGCTTAGATGAGTCAGATCTGCCCGATAACGACCGCGACCGCGGTTGTTGCTTCTTTGAACCGCAGTACACCCTCTGATGTTGAGCGCAAACTGTTCGAGCGGGACAGCAGTTTGCTTCCACCCACCACCTTCCGTCCCCCCAAACCACACGCTCCTGGAGCGAAATTGTGTACGGAAGCGCAGATAGTACGTCCGCACTGCCTTCCCTAATAGGAAGCGACGAAAGAGCTTTTTCTCAATGCATTCAATCTCAGGATGATTATTCTGGACTCAACATCGCCCTACAAGACTCGTACACGGGTCCACGCTGCCAACGAGAAAACTAACACCGACGGGGGCAGTGAAGAGGATTTGACGTTTCTCCCACCACTTGACGACGCACCACCGCCACCTTATGATGCCGCGTTTCTCCCTCCTGAAGACCACCTTCACCGTACTCAAACCACCCCGAAACGCGTCTTGAGGGCTTGGGTGGCGGCAGCTGTCGTCGTTTGCGCGGTGGTACTCGCTGTCGTGTTATTCGCTACTTCCATCCTCATTTTCTCGCCGGAATTTCTGAAGTTTTTTGAATTGGTACGTGCATTGAGTCTCGGCTTTTAATTAGCGTATTGACGTAAACCTCGTTTCTTCTCTGGGTCTCTTTCGCTGTGTTGGTTGGGATCATCGCTTCGGGACAGCCTTTACGACCGACTGGTGTAGATGGCCAACCCGTCTCGTGCGCATCGGGTTCTGGAACGTCAACCATTGCCACACCTCACATGCCTTGGCTTTCCCCATCCAACGATACTGAAGCGTATCCGAAATTGGGCCAAGAGGCAGAGATTCCACTCGCTTCCCGATCAACATTCGCCTCCTTGACCTCCAAGACAAGCTTTTATTTACCCCAATCGGCGTTTCCTGTCCCCTTCTTTACCTCAAAAGGGTCGTTTTCTCGTGGTTCTATCAACTTTATGCCTTCTAGCCTTTCCCCATCCAATGATTCCGTAAACGGGATGTTGTATGGGGAGATTGTGATGCGATACTGGACCCCCAAGGCTCGAAAACGCGTCAATGTGTGTACCCTGAAGAGAGCTGACGGCTCCTACGGTATAGGCATTTTCGTAAGTTCTGCCACCCAGACCGAGACATCCGAGGCTGACAGGCGAGCAATTTGGCATGTTCATTTGCACATTAGTCGCCATACGGCTGGCCCGTAAGGAGGGTTGATAGTGTAGTCTTCGAGATATCAATCTATCTGCCGAGTTTGAAAGGTACGAAGGTCTTCTACATGAGATCTTGCTGTGTGGCATAGGTTGAAAATGTTAATTCTAGAACCTATTCAAGCAATCGACAGCCTGAAAGTGCAATTATCGCGGTTTGTACAGGCCGTACACCGTGATCTGACCCCACAACAGAGGTAAGACGTTTGCTGGAGGTCCCAGCCCTAGTCCCTCTATGTGGCGAATATTGTCTTGTAACACAGTTGAACACATTTTGCCACTTGGTATTACGAGAAATAGCGAATAGACGGAAAGCCTGTCGCCGGAGTTTTAGGTGTGCATAATCCGCCGCTGCACCGAAGGCTCCGGTGGGGCAGATGAGAATTTAGCCTTCTGAAACCTAAGGGTTCCGGGAAATGCCATCGCACCTCACAAGTGGTACGGAGGGTGGACGTATAGCCACTAGCACAGGCACCTACGCTCTCGGTTGCCACAATGCCCAGTTAATAGATGTCTAAAAACGGCCGAGAGCCACGACGGTGGTCCGTATGCTTGAGTGGAGCGGTGAAAAATATGGGCTACACAGAGCTGGGAGAGGTGGCAAAACCTCGAGAGGAGTAAACCCAATCGCAATGAGGGGCAGGACCGATCTGATATATTAGTTTTTTGTGGCCTCTTGTAGTATTTCCCAACGACGAGGAGCCTAGCAGAGTGGTGATTGACAAGTGACACCGATGACAGACAAAGGCGTGATGTGACGGGAAGACGCCGTGTTGATTCGCGGATCGCGTTTGTTTTGTCTCCCACACCTCTCCGGCCGTACTGGATTGCCACTGGTCACTTACCTATCATGGCCTGCTTTGTCTGTTTGATCCGAGACCTTTGGGGCCTTTTTACTTCGATCCAATTCCTCCGAAAACTAACCCCTCAGGGTCTTTCGAGTATACAGACGGTACCCCGTACCAAAGCAAAGACCAACAGGATCGCACTGCTTGGTTGATCGCTTATTATGACACTCTGTGTATCGAGCGGGCTACCAGTCGTCCCCTTCCATCCCGAACTCTCCTGTACGCTGTCCCCCACTCAGTTGCGGCCGGCCGTTCAAGGTCCGCCACTCCGTTACGTGTAAGGACAGCTTGGCCCCACTTCATACCCGACTATGGATTACGCTCACCATTGCTTGCCACAACGTTCCTAGCACACCCTCTTCTTCTGCGCAATATCTTGATTCACCGGATCTGCTCGAAGAGGTTCTACACATTGTTCGAGGGCCCTGGCTCGCGCGCGGCGACAGGAATCGGCTAGCGTTTTCATTCGAGTTGCTGAGGCTGCCGTTTGCGGGTGCTTGGACGCTTCGGCTCGAAATTGGACCCAGTTATCCGGCATAGCCCCTTTGCTCTGCTTGCTCATCTTACAGGCCTTGCAGTTGTCCACATAAAGGTCGGGAGCGACGATCGGTAGGTCTGCCATTCCCCCGTACCTGGCTTTCATTCCAACAACCCACTCGTCCACTTCTGCACACACTCTCGATCAGATTTCACCTCAAGGCATTCGATTCACCGATCAGAGGTGAGTGAGAATGGCGCAGTCGATGAGTGCCAATTACTTGGCTGAATAGGCGCCTACGTCACAGGCGTTTCCTTTATCCCATTTCAACGTCCATTTCACCTCAGATGACTTCGTCTCAGTCGGAGAGGTCGCCAGACTCGACGTCCGTGTCGCTCAATTCGCCCACGCAGTCTCAGTTTCACCGTGGCACTCAACCGCGAAACACTTTGGCGTACGAGTCGATCATCACCTTCGACAACGACAATACTAGCACACATTCGCCCCAGAACGAGTCCAGTGCATCCTCCGGCGGTGTTACAATGGAGAATTCGCCGATGGAGGGAGGGTTTATGGACGTGTCGCGTCCCATGGTCGACCTTTACCGCGGACTTCGGTTGGAGGACTTGAGCGATCCTCTTCCTGGTCGTCCTCCCGAGTACCCCATGCACGTTCTCATGCAAGTCGCCATCCAAAGCTCTCCCTACCAGAGACTTAGGCAGTGCGAGATTCGAGACGCCCTAATCGAACGCTTTCCCTATTTCGCGACGGCTGGCAGAACATGGCGGTACGCCTTTTTTCCCTCGCTGCGTAGTCGAGATACTAACCTCCATTTGCCACTCTCACCTTTCACGCTCTCTAGAAACACTCTCCGCCACGCTCTCACCAACCGCGCCTCGTTCTACAAGGTGCCCAAGCCGCCCCATATTCCTGGACGGGGTTCTTACTGGGCCTACCGCTTTACGCGCGAGACGAAGCGACGGACTCGCTCTGGCTCGAAACGGGATCATGGTTCTCCTGCGGGGTCTGATAAACACACGCCTACGGGACTTACTGACCAGGAGGAAGAGGACAGTGACTCTGCGGATGGAGAGAATATCGTGACTGACAACGTTGGCTCTGGCAATATGGCGTCCCCGTTCTTGAGTCAAGCAGAGCAATCTCAGTACTACTACAGTGGTTTCGCAGCCCCAGTCCCCTCTGTACCCCAGCAGTCCTCTGGAGCCGCCTCTCCTCTCTTACAGCCTCAGAACCTCCCAGTGGGAAGCATTCCAGTTCCCATGCCCTTCATCGATCATGGTCTGGACAGGCGCTCTCCCTTCCCCTTCACCGTCCACAGGCCAGTACCATATCCGTCCTCCCATTACCAGCAAGCATACCAACAAGGAAGTGCCTCGGCCGATATGAGTACTGGACAGAGCTCATACTCAACTTCGCCCGTATCCCTGTCGCCAACTTCGACAGGCATCAATCAACCCCAGGCGTCATACCCCGTTCCAGCTTTAGTTTACAACCCCCAGTGGGCTACAGGACCTGCAGCGCCTCAAGAACAGCCGATTTCGTTCCAGCCATATCCATACGCCTCGACAAGCACTGACGCTGGGTCCTCCGCTCAAATCGGAACGAATTGGGCACCTCATATGGGGTACAGCGATACGTACTCCGGAGGACCCCCGCCAGGATCTGTCCAGTCTTATGGCTCCGCCGCCACAAGTCACTCGCAGTACAGCCAAGCAGAATCTGGTATGCCTTTGCTGCTTGCCTGTAGTCTGTCAGGCCTGGACGTTCACCGCCTTTTGTTCTCGCCCCACTTGGTTTCCTCCATTACAGGTCACAGCATGTCACCTTTTCTCTCGCACACCATCGGAAACGACCCCTCTGCTGTGCCGATGGATACCATATCTGCGATTTTCGACCCTTCTCTGCAGACCAACCCCGACACGACGACGCGCAGGGATCCTAGAAGGAGCGGTGCACCAAAAAGCTGGCACCCTTAGATCCCATCGGGGTTGAAAGGCTTACGCGCTTTCCACAGGTCTGGATCAGGTTCCCCTTCTCCAATTGAAGCCATAGTTGTATGTCACAGATAAGAAAGTGGGATATTCCGATGGACATGAATTTCGTTTCCTGTTATCATGCTGTTCTTTCATTCCTCTCTGCGCGCGTCGTGTTGTCCGTGTACGTGTGTATAACGCGGTTCCTCTGTTCCCTTTGTCTCTCTTTCCGCTCTTTACGTCATCCTTTTCGAAACTAGACTAACGACATTGAACCGCGACTTTATCCCCATATATTGTATTTACCAGTGCCCCTTCATGAGCTCTACAGCGCTCAGCAGGGTCACTTCGAATGATATCCCACATCTGCCTCGTCTTGAAGTTCAGTCGAACCGTGTGACATGTAGATCCTTCTCCACTTTTCGGGAACTGATCGGTCATGACTGCGAACGACTCTTCCCCACCTCAATTAACACCAATACAGAAGGATGTACCATCGACATCACATCCAGGAGATATTCTATCCTCAACATTGCTCAGGGGGACTCTAATGATATGTACGCGGCGTTTTGTCATTCCAACTTCCGGAACTTACGGACACCGGAAACTCATGGGTCTACCTTTCCGCATGTCATATCATCTCAACCCCGGAACGGTCATGCTTACTGGGTCGATATAGCATGTGTGGGAGCTGGCTTCGGAGCTCTGTACGGGTTGGCCAAGCGGCTTCCACCCTTACCTTATGCATCTGCCTCGGGGTTGAACAGTGGAATTGCCGCTTTTACATTCTTTGGTACGTCCCTACTCGATCGTTACTGATGCCTCCACCGGAGTTCTCATAGTTCCATGTTCACCTTCATTAAGGTCTTCGTGAATATGCTGTGGCCCCCGCACTGCGGGCTGCACAATTCGAGCCCCCATATTCTACTGGAAATCGCCACATTATCGACAGTGCTAGTGCTGGAGCACTTACGGGAGCGATTCTCAATGGTGCTAGATGTGAGATAATACCTTCCGTTTTAGCTTTAATTGCTGTTGACGTGAAGCCAATTTAGACGGCCGTTCTCGATTAATGTCTGGAGCGGTCGCTTGGGCTTTGACTGCCACAACTCTCCAGTTCGCATACAATGAAGCTTCAAAAGTCATTTATGAACAGCCTAAACAGATCACGACGTCGCTTCCTGCACACAATGCGGCGGAGCCTGCTGGGTCCAACCAAGAGAATGGATTCTCGGACAAGGTCATGAAGGTTATGACATGGGTTGCTCCTGTCAGGAAGCTATCCGATGAGGAATACCTGGAGGCAATGAAGAAGAAGCAGGCCGCAATCGAGAAAAAGCTAGTACAACTTGAGCAGGAAGGCATCCGATCCACTGGCAAGCCAAGAGAACCTCCTACTGGGACCCAGAATTTGAGCTCATAGTGGTCAACCCCACTATGCATCCCAGGGCTGCACCCGGAAGAAAGAATACCTCGGTATACCCCCTGCCGTCCGCCCCTATCCCCCCAATCGCCACACGACGTTCACCCCGATCAGATGGTGATGAACTCACCATGGCGTTGGCTTTGATGACATGTTTTGTGGATACTTCCCATACCACTTGCAATGGAGGTTGATCCTCTGGGTCTTTGACCATCGACCGAATGCGGTGTGCTTGTACCTTTCCCGATAGCGTCGACGTCAAGACGACCAGGTCTTGGACATCAGTCCCTTTCACAAAATCCCTGAAATAGAGTGTAAATTCACTACGCCTGACCGCCGTGCGCGACTTACACGGCAACTATTGGGCCCTGAGTGATGGGCCAGGAGAAGTTGTGCGATGTCTCGGTCTTTGATAGGCAATTCCATTTTGCATGGCGTTTAGACTTGTGACCGTTCATGCCCAACACGCCTTTCCTCCCAACCCATAATCGGCCATCCGCGGTACTAGCGGCGAGGCATCCGGACTCGTGGAGGGCAAGAGACAGAACAAAGGGAGGTGAGAGGCTAAGTGCCTCGGATGTACTAGGACCAGCTAGAATTGTGGACGTCAGTTAGGTCACTCCTCGGGGAAGGGTCCGAGAGAACTCGTACAAAACTCAAGCTCAGCAAGCCTGCTTCCTTTGATTACGTCGAAGTGAATGATTTTATTATCAAATCCGCCGGATACGACTGACAGGGTAACTGTCAACACACGACAGGGGAGACAAAAGTAGAAGACGGACTTTCGTTCCTCCAACCAGGTATGAAGCTCACACAGCTGCATATCTAATTTAGAAGCTGGGTCAGATGTCATCGTATTCCCATAGCAAGGTTTAGTCGTACACTCGAGTGAGCCGGTGTCATAATGGTCTTGGCCCGATTAGTCAAGTTGTATACACCGACCTGACCGGAGTCGGTGCTGTACAGCAGCTTGTCCTTTTCCAAACTGATCTACAAGATCTTCCCAGTGGGTACCATTACGGTCAGAAAGGAAGGAGACCCTCACCTCGTTCAAAACATCGTCTGAATCCCCTCCTTCAACCAACACCACGGATTCCAGTACATCCGCTGAAGATAGTACGAGTTTCTCCACATTGAAATCAATTAGGAAAACCTAGCCCGGCTGAGTCAACGTTATTTGAACTTGCGAGGGTTCACCAAAAAGTTCACCAAAAGCGGTGAACGGATTCAACCGACCTTCTTGCCGGACGCAACCCAGCACTTGGGCAATGTTGAGCTCATTGCCTGATTTGGGTCATCCAGCGTGATGCTGGATATTTCATTTCTGAGAGGCTTGACAGCACGAAAAACCTTGGGCTCGGGCAAAACGTAGAGCCGGAGTGCACCATCTTGGTGCCCAGACACAAGATAAGCAGGGGAGCCGACGGAAATACCAAGTGCCGTGCAAGGCTCATTCGTCTTGAGGACAATAGTCGACGTTGCTTCCTCCATGCTTGGTTGAGTCGTTACGAGGGGTGGTGGAGCATGGACCAAATTCAACTATCGCCGAAATCGCCGAAATGACCGATGTCGTATAACGCAGAAGCACTTTTGAGGACAATATTAGATCAGGGTGTTTTTGGTAGTCTACAATTCGTTAGGACAAGTCGTATATGTGGGAGAAAATCTAAGGAAAAGGGTATTCTGACAGCATCAACTGCTGAGGGGTGCGGGCAGGCGGAGCTGGAGGTGTGCGGCAAAGATCATGATACAGGCTACACGAGAAAAGATGAGCCATACCCGTCACTTTACGTATTCAGGCGGGGAGTCCAGTTCATTAGTTTCTTCGTGGTGCCGAGAAAGACGAGTGCCGCCCACTACTTCTTGGGCCAATCTCGGATCGTATCCCGAGCTCTCCCTCTGGCTGTAGATGTGTTGGAGAATATATTGCTGTTGTTGCATCATCAACCCAACTCGTTCTTCCAGGGACAGATGTCCGTGCTGGATCTGGGTCTTCAGACGCGCCGCCTGCGGCGCCAAATGCTCTGTCGTCGTTGCTGAGAAGGTGGACGACAATGCTGCAGAAGACATTGATCTCGAGTGGCCGTGGCTTGAAGAGTTCCTCTTAAACATGGCGGGAGCAGAATTGACGTCACTAACGGCGTCGTCAAGCAATGCGACGGAATCCATAGAGCTGCTTGGGGGAAATGGGGTAACGAGAGCGGCATTTTGGTACTGAAAAGCGGGCGATGAACCGTGCTCCGAAGCAAGCAAGCTGATGGGTCGTGATCGGCGGGTTTTCCGCCTCCGGACAACACAGAAGATAAGGGTGAACGTGCAAGCGGCAAGGACACCAAGACCCCCTACAACGACCCCGATGAGCAGCTTCGGTGTGAATGACGACGGCACGGACACCGAAGATGCTGTGGGGCCGAGGAGCTCGGATCGCGATGCTGATTCCACAGCATGAGTTGCCGGCGGGATAGCCTGAGTTGCGTATGGCAGAGTTGATATGGCGGCGGAGGTTGATGAAGACTTCCCCTTCGTGGCGTCGATCATGTTCCATTCCGCCGTAGGGTCGTGGTCAAGAAGGTCTGGGTCAAAGGACGAGTTGTTCACTAAGGTTCAAATAAGATTAAGCAAAGCACAAGGAGAGTAGGTAGCAGACTATTCACCGTATGTTGCAATAGCCTTGGCCTGGGAGACGTTGAACCCCGTGTCGTATTCGAAAAAAGCCCAGTATGGGACTTCCGCCTTGAAATCCCCCGTCCCTCTAGAAACGAGAGCATTATTAATATCCCGACATCTATACAGTATAGCATACGATCACCTACTGACCCGTTCTGCGGTCCCGAGCATAAGCCATACCAGTCTACAGACCTGAACTCCGAGGCGGTTAGCATGTGTACAAAACACTAGGGTCGTAGAAACGTACGTCATCAAGCTTGTTTTCAGCTGGCAGGCCGTGCATGCCGACATTAAGTTATACAACTGAGGGGAACTGGATGGGTAGAAGTCGCAGTGAGCCTCGAATGGCCGGGTTCCTTTAACGAGACTCGAGAAGTGGCGTACCAGTTGCACCATGACGCCGCGGGGATGGATGTATTGAAATCCGCAAGAGTCGGTGGTGTATATATTGAGCGGCTGGATCCTAAATAGTAGGGAAGGAGAGCTGGAGAATAACTTGAGGAGGTTGGGCAAAGCGTCATGAGCACTCTGCACTCACTGTAGCCGCATGCATTAAGGTTAGTAAAGTAGATCTCGCAAGGGTTCATGCCAGAGAGTGGGGAGTGCATCCAAGAAAAGGAGGGATCACAATATTGACTAGGCTGGAGTGGAATGTCAGTGTTCAACATCACCCTGGTCCACTGGCCATTGAAGGCACTTACGTCGGTTTTGGAGCCGTCCAGCGGGTAAGGAAGAATCGAGAACATCACGAAGAGGGGTGTAAAGGAAAGGAGTAAGGTGCCGAGGGTGGGAAGAGCTTTGCGAACGAACAGCTCGTCAGAACCAACAATGGCACTGCATCCTTATAGTCTCCCCAATGGTTGTTGTACTCGGCCAATTCGGAGTCAAAGAATGTGGATGGCGTTGCGTGGGGTCGCGTGGCTACAGGACTGTGGCCCGTTGTGGTAGTTGGTCCTCCTTTTGTGCCACCCAGGAACAACCATGAGACATTACCCTGAAAATCGCGATGCCATGTTTTGGACATGACGGGGTACTTCAGCAAAGCGAATCCGAATGACGGCGAGTCTTGCGTCTCCGAGGAGAGGGAGAAGGCGGACTGGCAGACGCGTTGATCTCGAGAGCCAATTTCGGACACGTTAAACTTGTAACGCCATTTCCAAGGCTGGGTGTTCAGATGGGGTATACTCGACGTCCGCGCGCAGGGACCTTATCGGTGTCCACGAAAGCCATCTAAAAGATCGCGAAATTGGGTGAAGGCGACATGACCAATCCGGGCCGACCCATAGCAAGAAAACTTCCAGTTCAATGGGGATTGCGCGAAGATTGGTGTGCGGACCCAATAGCAGGTGATTCTGGCACTACCTGTCTCTCCAAATCCGGGCTCAATGCCTCAGGGCGGTCCCGACCTATATGTAACCAAGGGCCGGTGTACACGCTCTTGCATCTCGGCTGACAGATAGGGCGAAGAGTGCCGAGCAGGAGGAGGGGATTTACCGGCTCAGTGGGAGTTCGAATGTCGTCATCAAGAATCTTTGAAAGAGCGTTTCAATATAGGTATTTTGGGATCGAACATCTAGGTGCTGGAGCTGATGCGTTGTTCATGCAGAGGGCGACGTGGATCTCCTCAAAGGCGACGAGTACTGGGACCTACACGCCAGGTGTTGAACTTGACACCATGGCGGAGGGCAATGAGGTTCGTGATCCCAGATAAATTCATAGCGTTAAGATGTCGAAACAAACAGGCGTGCAGGAAAGGGCTTCAAGGTTACCAAGTGATCTGTCACTCCAACATACTGATAACGTATTAACGACTGAACGCATCGGAGGAAAGGGCATCGCTTACTTTCCGAATAAGATAATAGATGGCTGAATTTTTCGATGGTCTTGCGTGTGAAGAAGCCCTGTTCAAGGGGCTTGGTTACGCTGTTCGACTATCCTGCCGCTGGACATAGCTCCAACATGAGGTCGAGTTCGGCGACGTTCTAATGGGTCAAGGGCAAGACATTCGTCATCTCTTCGCTGGTCGTTAGCTTTGCCTTGCCAGTACTGGTTGGACAGCTGCTCCCATCTGGACGGGTTCCACGGGTTCCAGCGGTACCTCGTTTTGAGTGCGATCATTGTCGAAAGGTTAGGACACAACTCCTGTAAGAATTGGGCGAATGGGACAGGGTCGAGGTCGGCCGAGGAGGATATTGTGATCCGCAGTGACTTGAGCGCCTTGAATCGAGGAAGGTTGGGATAATCCTCCAGCTGGAAGTTTTCGCAGTTGACAGTGATCTCCAGTGACCTAAGAGACGTGGCGTATTCGGCGAGAGCCACCAAGCTTGACGGTGTTAGGTGTCGTGAAGAATCCATGCCCGCCGTCCACGAAATCTCCAAGTGCTCTAGGCACGCCATGGTCTTCGCCAAGCTCTTGAAGTCAACATCGCTAGCGCGGTCATCCAGTTTCCCAAGGATGTGGTAATTGCGTAAGTTATGTAGCTCCATGAATGGCCGTAGTCGCTCGACAGTGAGCTCCCCACAGGAGATTTGTAGCGTCTCGATAAGGGGTGACCGTTCTTTTAGCACGTCGGCAATCGTCTGCAGGTCTTCGGCAAGCACTTTGATGTCGAATATTTTGAAGCTTTGGAGCACGGGCATCGGAGAAGACTGGATGATCGTGGCGGTGCGGGTGCCTCGGTTCGGGCCAAGGTCCAGTTTCTCAAGGGCGGGGAAAACAAAACTCTTGGGGTAAGCTTGTGGTAGGCTCATATCCGCATTGCGGATGATAAGGTCCTTTAACCGAGGTAAGGATGATATGGTTGTCCACACGTTGAGATTTATCCGGCATTCTTCGAGGGAGAGCCTCCGCAGGTCGGTGAGCGTAGGAGCCCTGAGAGGAGGCTCGGCCCAATCGGCGGTCATGATCAAGTTCTGCACGAATGGTTGACCGGAGTGGGTTACGATCGACTGGAAAACCCCTTCCCACGTATGCGGTCGTAAGCCACGCCCAACGTGGATGTCGAGGTACCGCAGGGAAGGACCGAATAAGACGGAAACCGTTGGCTCTACGTTGGCAATGATGTCGATAGAAAGAGTTGTCAGACACGGGAATAAGGGGTCGTGCTCCTTGGCCAGTCGCCGGATGAGGTCGACAGTTTTGGGATGAAGGTAAAAATCGCAGTTTTTGATATGCGCGACACGCCGTGCCCGGCGCAGGAACAGGTCTCGGTCTCTTTCTGGAAGGTCTTCGTAGTTGGGTCGGACTTTCACGCACTGCGAGCAATTATGATGAGTAGAATTATTGCATCAAAAGAAACGGAATAGCTCAACAAACCAGACCGTAGTCCGGTGCAGGGACTTCCGTTAGCGGGCCCAGGAGTCTTAGGAGTGCACGTAGGCGTGCCGATGCCCATTCGATGTCTACCGCGATCTCCCGCCAAATCGAGCACACCGAGCCGACCATCTTCAGATCAACACCATCGGAGCCAAATATCTGTATCAAAATGTCGGGAATGGTGAGCAGCTGGTGCATCTTGTGATGGTATACTCCTGGATGTGGTGGGATGGATCGCTGACCAACTCATGGGATTACGTACGTGATGCGGACGACGGAATTCAACGGCGACCACTCTCAGCTCAGGCCGAGACCGACCAGTTCCCCCGGGTTGACGATGTAAAACTTTATACTTCACGACACACCAAGAAGCATATAAAAAAATCCACGCGACGATGTGATTGAGAACAGTAGCTAGTGATTCTGCACCATCCGACAGTTCACGGGATAAACCCTACCAGATTGACGAGTTGGCCTCTCAGAACCGTTGGTTCATACATCACGGACGACGTTAGATGTCATCGCGAGAGGTGTGCCTGGTCTTTTCTTCTGTCCCTCGGCTGTCGGTTCAAACAGACGACCTCTTCAAGTAGGTGCTTGGAAACCTTTCGTGCAGCAACATTAGTTCCTTACTACACGATCCGTATAGATCATGGTCATCACCCCCGAATTACGACACGCTTGCCTTTGGACAGCTGTTGGGTTCGTAGATTTAATGTCCTACTGGTTGGACGCACCCCGATAACTCATATTGCACGTAGCCATCCCCTTTGGAAATTCTGAGCCATGGGACCTCTTTGGGTATGGCACCGCCATCTCTGAATGACTGACGGTTTACCTACTCTTTTGGCCCGAAGACGGCAAAATAAGGAAGGAAGATGTGGGCGGTATCGACGACGTACGTCTCAATACGATTGCTTCGATTGGCTAGAGCTCAATCCCTGACACATTCACCACCCATAGGGCACTACCTTTTGGGGGTTGTAGATGCCAACGCTGCTAGGAAGCAAAGGCATCTTAAGGCGACTGAGAACTTGAAAGGCCCATCCTTTACTTCTCCTCATGTCATTTCCTGATAAATACACTAGACACCAGACAACCACTTTAGAACATCTGGCTGTAAGTCATGAAGTAAGTCTATTGTGAGTCAGGGCATATGCGTCAGTTCATTGTCGGTCTAAGTTGTTCGAGATGGCAATGTGGTCTACGCTGGGACTCGCAGCAACTGCTTGAACGATTGTGTACTCATGACATCCCTCAAGCACCTTAGACGTCGTACATGACTAGGGATCTCCGAGGGGAACTGTTCTAGCGATTCGTGGAACGCCGATGGTTGCTTCGGATTCATCACCGCGTTGACCAACTCTACAATCAACGGCCTCCCGCCTTCTCATAGACGTTGGAGCCTTAATCGAAGAGGGTTGGTTTTGTGGCGGACCAAATAACTTCCCGACCAAGAATGATACATCATCCCTCGATCAACGGCGCGGCGGGATAGGCAACTCCCGATAGAGTGGGTCGGGTGTGTATGCAGTTGACAAGTGGAACAAGAGGACGGAGTAACTCAACATATCGCACTAGAACCTCCCTTAGAGGTAGGTAGGGGAGCAGAAGGCTGAAGCCCACTCGATCGATATCTACTGCGATCTCTTGCCAGGCTGAACCTGAAACGAAGCCGACGGCCTTCAGACCAATGCCATAGGATCCAAATGCTATATCGATATGTCAGAAGCGGTAAGTAGCTGGTGTATTTCGTGGAGGGCAGGACTCGGGTGGGGTTGATCTTGGCTGAGGGGAACCACAAACGCCCACGGGCCGGGATTATGTCATGCCAAGGTCGGCCACCCGGACATGGCGACCACCACCATCCTTAAACCGAACAATTATGCCGCTATCGGAAGAAATCACCTAAAGCAACTCGTCCCAAGTAATAGCCAAAACTGTCTCTCGGTGCACAAGGGAACTTACTATCATAAAAATAGCCAATCGTTCTCGCTGATAGCGCGACTCCTATTACAGTGGCCCGACTCGGCCAAACGCGCGCTTGCCACATATCGGCGAATCAACAATATCTTCAGAACCATTGGCCGATGGTCGCTTACCCCGGGAGACATGTGAAAGGATCTACCCCGCTTCATGCCAAGCATAAAAGGGAACAGTGAATGTAAGGGATGCCGCAGTCATAACACGGGCAATTTTCTCTGAAGCGCTCACCGCTCTCTATCTGTGCTGTGCGTAATCACAGGGGTCGGACACCTCCATTTGGACTTGGACTGTCCGTCCAGTTTGTTGGTTTTTACTACCCCAGTATAAAACCACACCCACTGTGCGCCTTGATTCAACAAACTCAGTCCTACTACTCCCTCTCACCAGCTCCTAGCATCCCTCTTCTAAATGGGAATTCCACGCAACCCCAGAGTCGAAACGACCTACTCTCCCGACGCCACAGATAACTCCCCCTTGCAAAAACATGTTGCTTTCTTTGACCGGGACGGAGACGGTATTATATGGCCTACAGACACGTCAGTCACTCGTTCCTCCGGCTCCAACGTTGCCCGTCGCCTAACCTCACTTGTCGCAGCCTCCTCGGGTTCAGAAGACTGGGATTCAACTGGCTTATATGTATCATTGCCATGGTGGCCATCCATACTTCTATGAGGTAAGAACCTCTAGAGCTTTTGGCTGTCTACTTCATGTCGAGCTCACTCCGTTCCTCTGCCAGCTATCGCACATGGAACCGTCTCCTCCCAGACCCGTTCTTTCGTTTGAGGCTCACTGCCATACACAGGTGAGTGCGTCAATACGCTGTAGTACGTTCCACTGATGAGGTTCGTTGCCCAGGGGTAAGCACGGTTCCGACAGTGAATCGTATTCACACAAGGGCACATTCGTTCAAAGTAACTTTGATGACCTCTTCACGTAGGTGTTTAAGGACTTTTACGCGACACTACTTCTCACTACACAGTCTGTATAGGTCATGGTCAACGGGTCCAAACCACGACACGCTTACGCTTGGACAAGTGATCGGTTCGTAAATCTTGATGCCTGCTAATCTGAAGTATCTTAATGTCCCCTTTCATATATAGCCATTCCCATCGGGAACTCTGACCCATGGGACGTCTTTGGATTCATTGCCGGCCTCGGAGAATGGCTAGCGGTTTACGTAATGTTTTCGCCCGAAGACGGCAAGTTGAAGAAGGAGGATGTGCGCGGTATTTTCGACGTACGTCGCAGCATACAGGTTTTGATTGTCCTGGGCTTAATCTCTAACACGCTGATCACCGATAGGGCTCCGCCTTCTATAAGGTCGCAAAGGCCGTCGTTGCCAAGAAGCACAGGGCTTATTAGCCAACTAAAAGTTTGAACAGCCCATTCCATACTTTCTTGTTGTGTTATTACTACAGAGACCAGACGCTCAATTAACCTATCAATCTTGAACATTTGCCTGTGAGCCATTAAGTAAGCCAGGTATTCAGGGTCCGCGCACCAGTCACCAACGGCTCCGGAGTCCGCACCACCCAAACGAACTACCAACACCAGTGCTACCATAGCAGACAATGCCCATTAACCAACCTTCAAATCAGATCAAGTTAGCATATATATCAATTCGCGGGGTGTACTTCGACTCAACACCGAATCGCACAGGCTCACCAACGTCTCCATCGTCCGACTGAAAAAGGGTGGTAAACGTTTTGAGGTGAAGTGGGAAACAGCATAGCCTATCCTCTAATCGCATATCTGACTCTGTTTCAAGATAGCATGCTATAAGAACAAGGTCCAGGAATGGCGGACAGGAGTGTCAGTGGCGAAGTCATGCCCCCTGCGCCTCTCGACTGACTGACGCCCGTTGATGCTCAGTGAAGCCAATCTCGACGATGTCCTTCAAATTAGCAACGTCTTCATTAACGTGTCTAAAGGCCAAGTCGCCCCTACCGAAGATCTCCGTAAAGCCTTTGGCACGACGGACGTAAACGAGATAGTCCAAGAGGTGCGCATCCCCTTCAAACTCGACTTTTCTGATTGATCCTTGACTATCGCCGCAGATACTGAAGAAAGGGGAACTCCAGGTCGGCGAGAAGGAACGCGAACATGCGTTATCCAACATGTGGAAAGACATTGCGACCCAAGTAGCCGAGAAATGCGTCGACCCTACAACAGAACGGCCTTATCCAGTGGGTATCATTGAGAAAGCAATGACGGAGGCTGGGTTTAGTGTGAAGCCCGGCAAGACGAGTAAATCGCAAGTACGTCGAGAACCATTCGTCCCGCCCAATTGTCCTCGCAAGCCCCTCGCGTCAGGAGTGGTACTGAGCGAATCTGTCGTAAAGGTGCTGGAATGCATCAAGTTCCTGCAAAGCAACTCGAATCTGCCCATCCAACGGGCACGGATGAAAGTCCGAGTTACCATGCCGCTGAAGGACGGCAAGCGGCTGAAGGAGCAGATACTCGAGACTGCCGAGAAGGTGGAGGAGGACGATTTTGCTGGGGACGAATGGGAAACTGTAAGTCGCCATACTCGCATGGCCCTTTGTCAGTTGATAAGTGTTACCCCCCCTTTGCAGATCCTCATTATAGACCCGGGCCAGTTTCGAGTGCTCAACGAACTCCTTCAAAAGGATACGGCATTAAAGGGTAAAGGAAGGGTCGAGACGCTTAGCATGGGGACAGGCCCAGGCGGTGACTTATAAACCGTTCCACATAGTGTGACTGCTTTACGCGTGCATTGGTTTTCAATGGTGGATTATTCAAAGCAAGTTATGACATGGGATACCCACCACTGCCCCCCGGATTGCGATCCTAAATATAATCTATTGCTTGCCCGGGAAAGCATGAGAACAAGCGAAGGACAATCGCGGAAAAAATCACCCGGATGAGGAGATCGGGACAGTAGGATATCGGAAACACAAGGAAAAGGAAGGTGAACATTAAAGAAATGCCATCATAGCACACTCATTGGGGAAAGGAAACAAACGATGGTATATTGCCATTTTTGAGGCGAGGTCGGGTGAGTAGTAGTCGGAATACTAGAACTCTTGGGACTGCATTCCTGGATGGGGAAAAAAATCGCCCTGTCCATGACTTGGGTTAAAGTATGCGAGCCCGGCACTACAAACCTTGAGCAGCGAGACGAGACTCCAGGTTTCTGAAATGGGAACCACAAAATCAGCAATCGTCAACTGCCTGGCAGTGAAAGTTTCCCCAACCTGAGCGACTCCTCCTTGGCCAACAACTCTTGACGCTTCTCGCTGATCTCGCGCTGCACCTTGAGCTCGATCTCCCGAAGCTATAAACAGAATCTGTTAGTTACCGCCGCCGGAAGAAGGGTTGGAGTGATTCGTACCTTTTCTTCTTCCCTGCGAAGTTGCTCTTCCTTGAGGCGGACACTTTGGGTTGCAAGGTCCTCGGGTAACACAGAGTCGCTACTGCTATCATGAGGACAAAGGGTGAAAACATCCAAAGAGAGCACTTACTGGTTGTCGGAATGAACAGTTCGTGAAAGCTTCTCGGTACGATACGTCTCGTACAACACGTCGTGAGTCAAGGCCTGATTGAACTGACATCAATATACGGTCGCATATAGTCGCGGCAGAAAAAGACCTTAAGATCGCCCAGATGGGAACTGCATCGAAGCAAAGCTGTAAGCCTCGATCACAATATAAGGTAGAAACTTTGCAGCTCACCTCAACAAAGCACTTCGCAGGCGGCTGAAGTCGGAATGTTTGGGGTTGTCCACCTCGACGACGCCCCACGGGTAAACCCTGGCGCGGACAGCCTGGCCATCAATTTCAACCTCTTCCTCGGAGCCAATAATTGCGAACGGAAGCAGGGCCTTGAATACAACCTTGTTAGTTCGGTGTATGTCAAAATAGCGAGTACCCTCACCCGTAGTTCACTATTGTCGGCAATAGTTTCTTCATCATCCTCCTCGACGTCATATGGGAAGTTATACACAGGGATACCATAGTATTCGATATCCTCCATGATACGCTTCTTGAAACCCTTCAGCTCGCTAGGAGTGAGCGAGTCGGCCTTGCCAATGACGGGAATGACATTGACACGGGGAGACAGGCGACGCATGAGCTCGATGTCCATCTCTCGGAGCCTGTGTAGGCGCCACAATTAACGAGTCAGATGTAAACGCCTTAGCCATCGCGATCCAGAATGGCACAGAAATGGACACGTACGCGTGGCCAGTGGGGGGAATGAAATACAGCAACGCATGAACGCGGTTGTCCCTGAAACGCGGGTTACGTTTGATCCTAGATTCCTCAGCGAGAATATCGTCGTATTGGCGTTCCAAGTGCCCCACAATCTCCTGGAATCTACGTTCGGGAAGGGTAATCAGTTGGCTTTCCACAGGCATAACTAGTTTGGCTGGAGACGCACGAGTATTCGTTGTCGATGTTGTCACCAAATCCTGGCGTATCGACGATGGTTAAAGCGATACGAATGCCGTCCTCCTCAAGTTCTGACCGACACAAAGCGTCAATAATGCCGTCGAAAGACCCCCAAGAACTGTTGCAAAAGAAAATCAAGCTCGGCGACGTACCGACATTGACAGGCTTGATTTTAATCCCCTGCTCAATATGCGCCGACTCCGGGTTATCCGAATCTTTATGACTGAGGACTTCAGATTCGCATAGCGTGTTCACAAAGGTTGTTCTGCCGGTCCCGGAGCCACCTAATGCACATCCAACACGTCATCAGCGAAAACCCGCCAAGAGCATCAGACAAAAAACCGGGCAACAGAAGAGAAAAAATCAAAAATGCGACACACCGACGACCATGACCGTGAACTGCACGCCCTTTTTCACGTTCTTGCGACCGCCTCGACGCATTGCCATGAAGCTTGTTGTACGATGGAGTATGGTTGGTAGAAGGGAGAGAAGGAGGTTTGAGCAGTTCGGATGGAAACCAGGAAGAACGCCGTGCGTGGTTCGCCGGACCAAACAGAGACTAACAGGCACAATTCCCCGTCTAGTCCGCATCCGTCGCCCGTTCGACAGAACCATCTCGCTACTTGTCCAAGACACCTTTGTGTGAGCGGTGATGCCGAATGGACACCATGACCTTGTATTTCCAACCCTGCTCCGACCACGCAATAAGCGGTACCCAGCAATGTCCATCCGGACACTTTCAAACGTCTTGGCTGCAAGTCGCGACTCAAACACCAACTTTGCTTACCATTTGAGCCAGTTGAGGACCTCAAAATCCCGTCAAGTGCCCAGTTTTGATTACCGAGTAACCAAGGCTTCGTTGAGTACATCTACAGCGCGACTCGCGCCGCCGAGAAGCTCAATATCCGAAAAGCGCGGAGGTCAGACCACTCCGAACACCTTGCAAATCCCAGGCACTTAGTCCCATGCACCTCATTAGCTCAAAAGTCACCCCCAAAACGAACACGGACTAGGAAAAGGTTTGACGAACTGCCCACCAAGCTCACTGGCGAAAATGGGGAACCCGCTGCACCCTTGGACAGCGACTGGAGGAGCACCAAAGTGATCAATCCTCGTGGTCCGTACTCAATCCCCGTAGTGACCGAGATTGCCATTCTAACCATACGGTATAGGCACTGTTTTATCTGCGAACCATGTCAACGGCAAGGATATCGAACTTCCAAAGGACTTCAAGTCCACCCCGGTTGCGGACGTAATCGCCGTCAATCGCAAAATGTATCCTCATTGCATTCTTCTCACTCGAGTGGGGAATTTCTACGAGGTAGGACCTGGTTCGCCCCTGCTCCCTCGTCTTGTCGTGCTGAAAACATCCGCCTTGTAGTCTTACTTTGACCAAGCAGAAGAAGTATCCAAGTTACTGAATGCCACACTTACCACCAAGCGGTGGGGCGGGAAGACCATTGACATGTGCGGGTTCCCTCTGGCACATCTTAACCGCCATCTCAAGCATCTTGTACAAGAACATAAGCGCTTCGTTGCGATCTGCGAAGAGTTCAAAAGGGCGGACGGGACTTTTGAACGATACGTCACGCGAGTTGTGACACCCGGGACTTTGATCGACGAAGACTTTCTCAACGACTTTGAGAACAACTACCTCCTAGCTATTGAAGTCATGGACGGCGGTACGGCTATAGGCGCGAACACGGAGGTTTCTCTGGCTTGGTGCGATGTCGCAGTCGGTGAATTTTCCATGGAGACTGTGCCGATGTCAGGATTGCGCGACCAGATTGCGCGACTAGCGCCCCGAGAGGTCGTTCTGCACCAGCGTTTCATGAAAATGAACGAGGAAAACCCACTCGGGCAAGTCCTTCGGGAGGAGGGTGTCACGGTATCTTTTTTACAACCCACCGAAACCGCCGACGTTCTCCCAACTGGTCCGCCAGGAAATCTTTCGGCAACGCCTGGGGGTATTCTATTAATTTGGTATCTGCAAGCGACCTTATTGGACCAGGCACCCCAGCCGGAACGCCTCGTGCCGTCTCAGGAAGACCTCAGATCATCTATGCAGATTGACGCGCACACGATCAAGGCTCTGGAAATCAGGCAAGAGATTCGTGAAGGAGGGACCTCCGGTAGCCTCTTGAATACCATTCGGAAGACCAAGACAGCCGGTGGCGCTCGACTGCTTGAACGTCGTCTCTGTTAGTTTCTGTTGGTCTACACAGAAACATGGGCTAACGTGCAATTCAGGTTCACCTTCAACCGATATAGCTACGATCAATTCTCGCCAGGCCCTTGTGGCACTCTTCGTGGAACGCGAACACTTGCGGAGCGATTTACTAAATCTGCTAAAGCACGCAGGGGATGCAACTCGTATCGTGCAAAAGTTCACGTTGGGAAAGGGAGATGCTAGCGATTTGGTCTCTGTCAGCGGTACAATCGAGAGTTGGGAACTGATACGCAGTGCCATCAAAGCGGAGGACCCACAAAACTCTGCAAAGACACGTGGCAGAGCCAAACTCGAAGAGACATGGGCTCCCATGCAAGATTTGCTGAACAAGATGACCGACCTGAGGTCGTTAGCGAAACGGATCGACTTAGCAGTGGACAGAGAAGGTGTTTCGTCGCAAAAAACGTCCATAGCGGAGGACCCTGAAGAAGGGCAAGAGCTCCCTACCGAGAATGGATCAAAGGATCTCAAGAACAGGTTGACCTCGAGATGGAAACCATGGACGATTCGGCCCACGTATGACGACCCTTTGGAAGAGTGTTATTAAAGTACTGATTCACGAGATTTCAGGTTTTCACAGAAGCTATCTGATCTTCACGAGGATTTACAGGCTTTGCTAGATCAAGCTGATATGATGGAGGGAGCGCTACGGAAGAAGACTGGTGAGTGATGTTTGAATCACGTGGCGTTTACGCGTGGACTGACAATTGCAGGCGCGCAGAAGTCCTTGACGTTGGAGTACCTCCCTAACAGGGGCTGGTACGTGAGGATCCGGCTGATCAAAGAGAGAAAGAACGTAACAGAGAAACTCCTGAAGTCGGCAAAGCTGGAGGAAACGATGAAGGGGGTGTACTCGCACGTCGTAAGTGATGCATTATCAGCGTTTGTATAAATGGAGAATAACTGGACGCATTTTGTAGCCCTGGACTCAACTAGGTGAGTCCATCTTATCCAAGAGGGACAGGATCTACGAGGTCGAAAAGGATGCATTTGCAACCCTGCGGAAGGAGGTGAGCAGATCTTAGGGCGTCCGTACAATCGTGCTGACTGAAAACGTGAGGTTGACGACCACAGCTCATTTATTCGTCAAAACGCTCGTGTGATGGACGAGCTGGATGTTGCGATGTCGTTTGCGAGTCTACGAGCCGGGGAATGGGTAAGACCTACGATATTGGCGGACAGGTATCGTGGCAACAGCACGTCCCCTATTGGTTGACTGATCCCCACTTATTAGCGGGGTGTATGATGTTGAGAACGGGCGTCATCCAACTGTGGAACGTGGTCTATGGAAGCAACAGAAAGCATTCATAGCTAATAGTGTGAAGCTGGACCCAGATAGCCGGCTTCATATCATCACAGGACCCAACATGGCAGGTGAACAATCGCCCCATAAGAATGAGTGGCGGGATACTAATGTGGCTGTTTCAGGGAAATCGACCTTGCTCCGGCAAACCGCGTTGATCGCCATTCTGGCTCAGACAGGATCATTTGTACCGGCGACAAAAGCGCGGCTAGGAATAGTGGACAAAGTTTTTTCTCGGATCGGGGCCAAGGATGATCTATACCGCGACCGGAGTACATTCATGGTAGAAATGCTAGAGACTGCAGAAATTCTGAACAAAGCAACTGAGAGGAGCCTCGTAAGTACAAGTGATACGTTTAGCCGTGGGTCAATCTGACGGGGAAGATGACAGGTGATTGTGGACGAGGTTGGAAGGGGGACCACGGTCAAGGAAGGAGTTGCGATCGCATTTGCCACGGCTTTCCACCTATACGACGTGAACAAGTGTCGAACTTTATTCGCGACGCACTTCCACGACATCGCTGACATGCTCGGCTACAACGATAAGACAAACAAATCGTCTGAACCGTTCTACAGTGCTACAGCGTTCTATTGCACGAACGTGAGCAAGACCAAGGTGCGTGTTCGGCCCATTCCGGCCAGCCCGCCCCTAATGTCCGATTGTTTCAAAACGCAGGATGGTTACACGTATTCGTACACAATGCGACCGGGGGTCAACCGAGATAGCCACGGGCTCATGGTACATCCATTGCACGCTAGCGCGGCTCCGAACTAATATAAGGACGTCCTTGACAGGTCGCCCAAATGGCAGGGATGCCTGAGGGCGTTCTCCGACTGGCTAAATCGACAATGTCTGCACTCGGTCATAAATCCAAGGCACCCGACTCTACCCTGCTCAGAACATTAGGTACCCAACTAGCCAAATCGGGTTGTTCCTGATGGACGAGACAGGTTACCTAGATTTATTTGACGCTCACGAACCCAGAATGTATTGTAGTAGCCGAGTACCCGAAGGACATGGACAAGTGCGAAAACGAAAAGACTGAACTCATGAATGTGGGGTGATATCAAAAATGCAAGGTGAACGAATTGGGGAGTGATGGAATGGTATGCTGGACATGCAAGTGCATTGATTCGGACTGGTTCTTGTGGGCGTTAGAGACTACAAGACCATATGCGTCAGTAATAGGCATTAGAGGCGGGATGAGACGTACGGGAAGGTGATTCGACGTTCGATCTTTGGCATGGATATAGGCGATTGAGTGGTTTGGCTATGTGTCGGCGTACCGAGATGATTAACGACAAAAGTTCTAAAGGTAACGCATTTACCCAGTTCGGGAAGACGCGAAAATACGGCCGTAGCGCGAACGACGTTTGTGGGCGTAGTTCCCGAGACGGGAACCAGCTGGTTTGAAGGTGATGGTTGGGGGGAGTCGATGTCGACTAGAGGGGTTTCTGTGCCAGTTGCGGGCTCGTGAGTCAGTTGTGCTTGTGCTGGGCTGTGCCCGTATGCGTGGTCAAGAAATGTTTGAAACGACAGCTTGGGACGAGCTACATTATCGTAGGCCGCTAAAGGAACGTACTGCACGATATTCTATCAGTGTTGACGAAGATATAACACGCGGGCGAATACCCACTGGTACAATGCTGGAGGACATGGTCATCCTCCAAAACTACACGCGTCGCACAGGGTACAAGAAAGAGCCGCGGTCTATGGAGTTAGCGGGTAGTAGTTGTATGGGATTAGAGTACTGGATAGGGGAAAAGGGGAAAGGGTGGCGATGTACGGTAGGGGGCGAGAGGGCGAACTCGTCTGAGCGTTCCTTCTTGTAGACGCGACATTGTATGGTCGCACAGTCCATAAAAAATGGCAAGTCAATTAGGATCAAATACACGTTGATATGGCTTTCTCTGACATCGATGCACCTTCGATGCACCCCATGGCTAGGTTTGGGCACAACAGCAGAATCCATCCAGGAGCACAAGATGGGATAAAACTTTCATATCGTACGATATCTTCCCTACGAAAGGGTGTTCGTGGATGATAGCAAGGGAACTTTCCTCTGCAGCGTGGTTCCCGTGCACGTGACGCGCTCCATTCCGAGCGGGCAAAGGAGCTGAAACCCCTCCTTGACACCCTTGTTCAAAGTCCAGTGGGAACCGGATTAGCACTTTTCAAGGGCCAAGCAACAGTGAATGCCGCGAACGATCGCCGTCGTGGGGACACGGCGACCGTCCACCCGACATGAGGCGAAGGCCGACGTGAAAAATACCACACAAGCACGCTAGAGTTCTTATCGACAACAAAACGGCAGCATTGTGGGTAGAGTTGACACGCAGCGCACAACGGAGACTGTCAAAAGACCCTTTCAAGTTCGGCGGTGGATGACAGGAATCGAGCGCTACCAATTGGCGGGATGCGGCTGGGCAGCCAATCCACACATCGACCCTTGACCGGTATATTGACGGTTGAGCAAGAAATTCGGTGAGCAAAGGTTGTGTGAAAGCATCCTTACTACGCTGTCTGAAGAGGATCCGGATTCTAGAATGGATGGGGTGATGGCTTGTTTGAGGGTGTATTCAGCTTCCCACATTCTACGCGAACATGGCAGTCCCATCTTGGCCCGGTCACATCTCCGAAGGGCAACAATGTTGCTTCGGTTGTTGCCACGTCACGTCTACGCTCTAAAGAGCTCCTTCCCACTCTCGAAATGAAAGCGCAGGACCTCCCGACGCGCACGTGATGATGTTTCTTTCCCTTAGGTGTGAACCTGGAGAAGCTCTGGACAGTTCGTGACAACCACCACCTAGCCTCTTCCACCCTCCTGTTGTTTCTCATTGCGCTAGGAAAGGTCAACAGTTCTTGAAGCCAAGTGAGCTAGAAGTGTTTCCCTTCGGTAACACGTTCATTTTTAGGGGCGTTTCGATATACGGGCTAACGACTTTTTATCGCTCGTTCAGAACAAACCAGCGAGAATGGATCTAAATTTGCAGAGCCTGTTGTTAGAAGAGGGCGGTGGGATCGGCTCAGAAGAACCTTCCTCACCGGTTGTGCCTGTGAGTGAGGATCACCCCGTGGTACGCCCGCCGTCGCCCATCTTCTCTAGCCCGTCATACGCACTGATTCGCTTTCTTAAGGCGCATGTAGCACCGGATCCCGTGGACCCGGGCCTTACTCAGACGGAACCTGTCGACCCAGCGGCTGTTGTCAACATTTTGGAAATTCAACCAAGGGCGGCGAGCACCGAGGCTCTCCTTGAAGGCAGCCTCGACAGGATCCTAGACTTTTGCCCACTTCCGGATGTGATGACCTTTGGTCAAACATCACGTCATCTGCGATGGGTCGTGCGGAACTACCTCGAACGGCGTCTCAACACAACACTCAAAGTTTACGTCGACTCGCCTCTGCGCATGCGTGAGGTTATGAGAGATAACCAATGCGTCTTGTCCGGCTCCTCTGCTCTGGACTTCGTCCTTGGGGCGGACAAACACTGGGAGTCGGCCGACCTCGATATCTACGCGCCGTTGGGGGCAAAATGCGCCAGTATCATCCGATACCTCCACAACGACGGTTATGAAACCACCAAGATCTACGATCACAACCCATCTTTTCACCCATACGGTAACCAAGAATTTCGGACGGTCACGAAGCTGTTCAAAATCGTCGAACTCCCAGGACGTGAACCTCGCCGACTTTCTATCGACGTAATCGAATCCCAATTATCGAACTCTCTCGCTCCAATATTGCGTTTCCATACCACGGCTGTGATGAACTGGATTTCCGCCGATTCCATCACGGTCGCATACCCGAGTCTCACCTTCCAACACATCGGCGTGTATGGACTCCGCCCCGGTAACCCGAGACAACCGCGCCACGCTAGATGGATGAACAAATACACGGACCGCGGTTTCCTTGTTGTACAGGATACCAGTATGCTAGCAGGGCCCTGCGGAAACGCGTGTCGTGCGCTATGGAGGGCTACCAACGACGTCGGTTGCCTTTCGGTGACTTTCAACGACGATGAGGACCCGGGGCGTGCTCCGATCGCGTCGTACGAAGAGATGGTTGGGAATAGACTCCCTCATGTCGCTTGGTGTCTTGCGAGAGGCAGGGCTGGCATAGCGTGCTACAACCCCACATGCCCAAACACTTATTACGAGGGCAACAGGCTTCAAACCCGGTTTTTCGCACCATACACCGCTAAAGTTACTTACGGCCGTACTGGGGCGTTTTGGGCGTAGAAGAAGGACAGCGACCAGAAAGTCCCACTGGCTGGGCACAAGTTGAGTCCTAGTGAAGATGGAGAACCATTGATCTGTCAAAACAATCTTATATATTTGTCGGTCTTGGATAGCCGTGAAAAGTGATTCTCGTCGTCTGTTGATTACCCAGTTGTGGGTCCAAGTGTATCGCACTAACAAGCGATTCCAATTTCATCTCATTTCTAACTAGCTCATCGATTATATATTAACAAACATGAGCGATTTGCTGCTTTTCGGTTGCTTTAGGCCCGAGGTCGCGTGCAACTGCGCGTTCAAAGAGTTCCATCATGAAGTTGAAGCAGGATCGCGTCAGTGCGGCATCCCATCGTCCTTTTGACGATTCGTCCCTTATAAAAGCATGTTGCGCTTGCACTTCCAACCACTTCAACAACGACAGATGATTAGAACAGCAGGGTGAACAGCACGTGTTGCTACTTACTGAGAAAGTCACATCGTGGTCTTCTAGTGTTTTTCTTATCAGGTCACGTCCTTCACGCGGTACGTGCGTATCCTGCAGCACTCATGATTACCTTTATCGCAACTTGTCATTATTATTAAAAACGCGCCTGTTTTCCGAAGATCATCTAGGGTCGGCCAAAGCGATCTTGGGTCAGGGGGTTCGACAACGTCCTGAGGCAAGGCGGATGACCTACGAGAAGCTCTCCTTTTCCCGTCAAGTCGCCTTTCCTAACACGTTCCAGGGAGTCGTCATTCTTTCCTTGTCCAAGGGTTGCGCTGTGGATATCCGTGGCGAAGAAACAGACGGATGCGAGCACCCTTGGGTCGAATGCCGCACGAAAAGCGAGATGTCCCCCTTGGTGAGACGGGATCAGTATTATCTTGATGATTATACTTGAACACTAACCGAGGCACATTCCGGTTGCTGGAGTGGGGAGTCCCTTATAGTTAGTCCGCCACAGACACGCATCGGGTGGGATAGCTCACCCGCAATCCTTCCATTGCAATTCGGAAGCGATTCAAGTAGGTCAACGGCAAGCTTTGCATCCTTTCTCACAGGGTTTCTCAATAAGTTCGCCGGGTTATAACGATGCAATACAGCCCCGCACCTCGTCGTACGCTGCTAGCTCCTTCTCAATCTGTCGAAGGGTATGGTTCGGGAGACCGGCTTTACAGGATCAAACGTCGAACCCGCACCTTGTATCTGTTCCCTCTGTCAGTACCTTGTCATTCAATAGTCAGATGAACTTCCCCTTCGGCACGTAATTCTGCAACCCACCTTCGGTGTCGTACGGAATGGGGGCGGGAGGTTCGAATTCATGGAAGCTTGATGGGCACGCTATCCGTCACGCGGTGTGTAGGATTGCCATTTTGAGTAATTCTGGTGCGAACTGACCTACGACATAACCCTGCGATGCAATCTGTCCCGCGAAGCGTTCTACGGGCCCGGTGACTTGGTAAATCTCACTACCGACGAGACCCAAGGATGAGACATGGGTGAGTGTTGCACATGGCACTGAGACACTGTTAGAGGCATAACATAGCCCACCTATATACGACGACGCCAGGGAATTTCGCTTGGGGGTAACCTGGGATGTTTGGACTGATAACGAAGATCCCGATGGATTTCGATTCGCCAAAGCTGGCTGGAACCGTGTGGAGCTCTTTCTGGATCAGCATCGTCTCGGGATCAGTCCAACAATGGGCCAACAAAGGTTATCGCGGTAGGAGCTGGAATGAAAACTCAGGCACGCTCGACGCACATCTTTGTGTTCGAATCTGCGTGTGAAGTTTCTACAATTGAAAGTTAGACTAGCACACCTCCCGGAACGCGTCCACCAACCTCGAGGCCTTCCTCAGTCTCCCTTTTCTCTGTCCACCATGACCGGCGACTCTCCTGCATGGCCAGATATCGACGCAAAGAAGGACGGTTTTTATGACGCCAAAGCTAAAACGGCTATGCTCAAGGCTCCGCGGGCTGGAACAATTGTAGTCCATAAAAGTCTTCGTACGTTGCCCTCTCTCCACCTGCCTCCCGTCCACTATGGAGGTTACATTTCCCCGCTGAGTCCGATATCCCAATCTTGCAGCGAGGTTCCTCGATCCCGACGGAACGATCAGAGCATCCAGTGAGGGGTTTTATTTTCTGTCGCCCCCGCCGGTGGTGGATCGTGTGACCTGTGGCTTCTCTCCCGGTTTACCCAGAGAACAGTCCCCCAGTCGGTACTTCCGCATGCATGGACCAGAATGGCGTTCCCAACGGAAACGGGCGGCTCCAGGACACTTCGGGAGAAGGTACTTTTAAGCCGTCCAATCATCGTCGTTCCCCTTCCGCGTCCCCGGCTTCGATTTCCCCGGCACGCAGCGTGGACTACTTTGCCCGCTCAAAGACACCTCCAGTTGCCCGGTCTGTAACACCACCGAACGGCGTTGCGAAATCCAGGGGAAGCTCACAAGAGCCTTTATCGCCGGAGTTCTTGCCACCGCGGTCCTCTACACCTCCCATCCCAACGCTCAACATTGTCGATGAGAACGAACGGCATTACCCCGCCGTCGTAAACGGAAATGAGGAGTTCGAGGATGATGGCGTTAATTCGCGTCAACGGGTCGTCCGTTTCAAATCTCGGGTTCGGATATCTTGCAAGTCCATCCCCAGCCACTTACCTCATCCCCACACTGTTGACTGATTGGAATGATCTGTCTCAACCTCTTAGCCGGAATGCGTCATGCACCCAAAGTCTCTCTATCTCGATCATCTTCAACGTCCGACTCGTCCTCCATCTCAGCCCCCTTACGCGTCGCCTCGGAAGAGCGTTTAGCAGCATTGCCGGTGACAACACTGGATGAGACGTTTACTGCAGAAGACTTCAATTCATGGTTGGCCAGGTCTACCTCGGACTCCAGACGTCGCAATGGGCTACCCAACGGGTGGGGATATCTGAGCAGCAATGGCCATGTCAACGGCCCCCCCATCGATCAAGAAGACGTCGACGAGACTACTGCCCTCCTGGCCCATCAGAGAAGACGTGGATTATATAGGCCCGATTTGACGGGAGTACGACGCCTTATCCCGCCGGGTTACACTAGGGCAAACGGTGGAAGTCCGCGGTCGACGATCTCATCGTTATCTCCTAGACGACCGCGGAATGGGAGTATCTCGAGTAATGGGTCACGAAGCCCAGGGGGGCGACGTAAGAGCCGGGAGAGATCCTTGGCTAGTGGTTCTAGCTGGATGCTCAATCTACTCAGCTTTCAGGTGGGTTGCATCAGTGCTCCCTATTCTCGACGATATTGACGTTGCTTTCTTGCGACAGTGGTGGTGGGCTAAACTCCGGACAGTTCTATGTCTACCGGGTCCAGACGCCAGCGAGGCTACAACTGCTTGACAACCCGATATTGTAATGTGACGACCATCTGACGACAATTTGCTTATTCCTCGAATTTGCTTATTTATTTGTCCATGGAATAGGCCACGTTTTTCTTTCCTGCATTCCCATCTCTTCAAACCCACCACACAACGATGTTCCACAAGCCCCAATACTATCTGTTGTTGTACTAACATCACTGCCTTACGCAGTTGTACTCTTGTGCGTTATGCAAATGCTCATGCTTACTTGTGGTGTGTGACTTTTCTGGTGGGGAATACTCGTGTGGGGTAATGCGTGGGGAACCACTCTGCGATTATCGTCCGAGGAGAAGCGAGCGATCGTGTATGCGAGTCGCTCTCACTTCCGTTTTTTCAATTATACTAGCATTACACCTATCGAATCGCTCTATGGATATTGATGTACACGCAACCAGGAGACGGCAGAGGTGAGTGGTTACTTGGTGCCAGGAGGCATAACCATGGTAGGTGGCAGGGTAGTAACAGGTGGCAAAGGAGCGGCAGAAGCCTTGCGGGCATTTTGAACCATGAGTTGACTATGACGCTCGGTCAGTACATGCCGCGAGACTTTCAAGTTTGAGTCAATACTTACTCCATGATGACAATAGCTGCCATCGCCTCGACGATAGGGACGGCACGAGGGACGACACAAGGATCATGTCGGCCACGGGCAGCAAGAGACCCAGGGGTACCATCGTATTGAGCGGTTTGTTGAGGTTGAGAGATGGTGGCGGGCGACTTGAAACCGACCCTACAAACAAGACATAAAGGCGGTGAGCTCCGAAGAAATAAACGCGCTGCACACCACGCACTTGAAGTAGACGTCTTCGCTGTTGGTAATGCCGCCCTGGACACCTCCGCTCCAGTTGGTCGTGGTGGTGAGTCCACCGCCTTCCTTACGGACGAAGGGGTCGTTGTGCGTGCTTCCTGGAACTTCTGTTCCTTTGAAGCCAGAGCCGATTTCGAAAGCCTTGGTAGCGGGAATGGAGAGCATGGCATGGGCGAGTTTGGCGGTGAACTTGTCGAAGACTGGCTCGCCAAGACCAGCCGGGAGACCACGGATGACGCAGGTGACGGTGCCACCAATGGAGTCGTTGGCATCCTTGGCCTTGATGATGCGCTATGGGTCATACGGGTCAATGAGGGTGTTTTGTCCGAAAGGGGATCTCTCACCTCCTTCATGCGCTCGCGGGTCGCGAGGTGAGGGCAACGGGTGATGTCCTTGTCGACTTCTTCCCTGGTGATCGTTTGGAGGAGTTCCACGTATTCAGGGTTGAGGGCCTCGGATTCGTCGCCATCGTCGCCTTTGAAGGTGGTGGTCAAAGAGGGGATGTGGATCTTGCCGACAGAGGAAACGAATGCGACGATCTCAATGCCATGAACAGTCGTGAGGTATTTCTCGGCGATGGCACCGGCAGCAACACGGCCTGGAGGAGGAATATTAGGCACACTCGTGGGGCTCGACTGGTTGCAGACATACCGATGGTTTCGCGGGCAGAGCTACGTCCACCACCGCTGCTAGCTTTGATGCCGTACTTGGTGAGGTATGTGTAGTCCGCATGGGAAGGGCGGGGGTACAAATCGGTCTCAGTGTAGTCATGAGGACGTTGATCCTCGTTCTTAACAAGGAGACCAATCGGTGTGCCCAAGGTTACACCATGCTCCACGCCAGATTGGATGAAGACCAAGTCCTTCTCATTGCGCTGTTGGTAGTCAAGACGGTTAGCCGATGGGAGGTCAGAGTAAGGATGCGGAATAGGCGCACAGGGGTGGTCAAGTTGCTCTGGCCAGGACGCCGCCGGGTAAGCTGGGTTTGAATATCCGCAGCAGTGAGAGTGAGACCCTAGTGGGTGTGGGTGATAGTCCTTATCAGCCTGCTGCTGCCGATGTTTCTGTATGTCGACGCTGACTCACTGGTGGGACGCCATCGACGATTGCACCAACGGATGCACAATGAGATTCGCCGTAGGTGGTAACACGGTATAGGGTACCAAAAGTAGACATGACTGGGGATTCGTCAAGGTAGGGGAGGAGAGGGATGGGTGAATGGCAAGAATCGCTGGATTTCCGGCTCCCTTTAAAGGATAACGTGAGCATGAAATCCGCGGACTGTGAGACATGAGACAGGACCTACGTGTCAAGGTATACACGCTCTCCCAAAGACGGCTCCCAAGCCCGCTAAAGGTATGAGAAACTAGAAACGAGACATCCTGCTCCAATTGTTGAGCCGTGTTAGATAATCCATCGTGGGATCGTGTCCCTGAACGTGCCCTGATTTGCTGCCTGACCGGTTTGTTCCTCAATCACCGCTTTCGAAATGCCTCCAAGAGCAGCGCGTTCGACTCAGCAAAACAAGAGCAGACAGCCAGCTCAAGACCGTGACTCGCCTGCCGCGTCGCTCGACACTCCGAATCCCTCCTCGAAGCCATCCCCCGCCGCCAATCCTCGGAAGCGGGCAGCGCCAGCGACAGGAAATGACGGCCCAGCCAATGGATCTACTAAACGGAAGCGTGTGGACCAGAACGGTGCAGCTGAGATGATTACCCCTTCCTCGGCCAATGCTAAAACCAAAGTAGGCCCAAACGCTTCGACGAATGCGTCGAACGAAACTGAAGAAAACAGAATAACCGTAAGCCCCCCTCTTCCTGTATACACACCGGATGCATCCATTCAATCACAGCCAGTGTACTAACGAAATGTTGCTCGCAATTCTCCGTTCCAGTTCGACTTCACCACGCTCCCAGCTGACGCGCTACGCAAGTACATCCTCCGATATGACCTCGTCCCTCCCATGTACCCCAATCCAGACTCCCACTACACCCCTCCTCTCCCACAATATTTAGTCAATCCTCCCCCACCGCCCGCCCCGCGTTCGGTCTCACCCGTACCAGCTCCTGGATCCTCCTACCTCAACCCAGCCAACCGATCACGCCGCGACCCCAAAGTCCGTGCGACATCCTCAAGTTACAATGGGAGGAGAAGCTCCCGGCTACTCGAGGACGAACAGAACCAAGCTATATACGCCGGGGTGAAGGAGAAACACGGGAATCCAATCTTGAATGACCTCTTGGACACCGAAAAGGCCCTCGCAGAGATAGCGAAACGGCACTGGGAGAAGGTGGTTCTACCGGAAGGCGAAGTGTTGACAAGTTTCTCGTGGAGGCTCCGGAATAAAGGTACGAGTGACCTTCACATGAACGAGCCAATGCCAAAACCCGCGCCTTTCCAGGACGAATGATCAAGACGTATGTGTAGCACCAGGCGTACTTCTCTATATATGGCGTTACACCACGGACACTGTCATCTCCCCTCCTCCGGTCTCGTGTTTCGACTGCTCAAACTATTCTGATACCTCATAATCAAGTATGAACCTCCACCAATATATATGCGCGGATTATTGTTTGAAGCCCCCTTCCGAGCTCCTTTGCCATGGGCGGGTGTGCCTAGCCTCGATTTCAATCTGGGAGTTCGGTGTCCTCGCTAAAGTCACAGCTCCCCAAGTGCTTCTCGCCGCCTTGACGTCAAGACTCCGCTGTCTCCTTTTCTTATCCTCGTTCCGTCGCAAGATCCAAATGGCCGCTGGACGTTGGCGTTATGGTCTTCCGTCTCCTAGAGCATAGGACTGATGGCTGAGTGAGACGCAACCAAGTTCGTTGAATGCTCATAGGATGTGACAGGTTTTGACAGATATACGAATTTGGAGACACAACACCAGGATCGTAAGCCAGGATTCCCCCATGGCACATCTCAAGCAACATTCTCCATCCTTGAAAATTGCAGCCCTCTTAATGAACGTGGCATTTCTTATGGGAGACTCGATCCCATCGTCCCTCGCCGGCTTTCGACTCACGGATCTTCGATTGCCCGGATATATCGGAACCGCTGCTGTCCCCAAAGATCTCGAAACATTCGCCCTTCAACATTGGTCAACATTCCTGGAGAACCTTGAGTCACCTGCTCTTTTCATGTCCTTTGTGGAGGACTTGCGACGCCCCCGGCGACGCGGGGATTTCCTTGACGTGCCTGTTCCGATCGTCAGGGAGGAAACCCCTGTGGTGATGCTGAAATGCGCAAAAAGGTTACAGAACTTGAATATCGAGGTTAATGGGTTCGAGATGCATAGCCTGGCCGAGAAGCTGGAGAAAGCTGTACTTGTACTCGGCTTACGCCATCCCAGCTTGCGGGTGGTTAGCACCACTGCGGATCCCGAAAGCATCAAAGAGGATTTAAAAGGCGCGCTTCCGGGGTTGGAGACTGTCAAAGTCGATATGTGGCATTAATATCGATGAATCGGTACAACCACAGATTCAGGGCGGTTTTGTATGCCTGCACGTATCCAAAGCACCCGAACTCGAAGATATAATACGAAGCCTTGTCAGGCAGCCTTCGGATTCGTACTTGATCGACAGCGTACATAGAGTGCGAAGAGTTTTGAATGCCAAAAAAACCCATGGTATCGACGTTGAACTTCGCATAGCGCAACACATGACTACAGCCTGAAATCTGGATGTCCTACATGTGCAGCACCGTAGTCCATAAATACGAAACGTTCAAGCGTGCCATTACATAGTATATACGGAGAACAGAAGTTCTGGTCCGTGGTCTGGTACCACACTCGGTCAGGTGTGAAGCCCTGGCGAGAGGTTGTACGGTATTTCGGCCATTGAAGAGCAACAATAAATAACATGCCAAAGCGTGTTTGCGATGATTACAGCTGATTTCAGAATACAAGTCCAAACAAAATTCTACGCGCGCGCGCACCCCCTCTAACTTAGAAAAGCCATATCTCGACAACCCGTGAGCCGATTGCCTTCAAACCACGACGTAATTTTTTATTAAAAAATTAGGAAAATTCCCATACATGGCATATTGTATGGTTCGCAGATTTGAGAAACCATAGTTTCCGCTGCCCTCCCACAGGTGCGGCCCACCCTATCCTGCTATCCTACTGCTGCTGCAACCCCCAAATACATAATAGTATACATGTATATTTCCTCTATGTAAGTCTAGCAACCCTAATGGGTGTGCCTGCTTTGACCATCTTGAGCTAGCATAAACATGTACTCTAGCAGGTTCAAGACATTTATTAGGCCCCTCTGCACACATACACTAGTGTTCTATATGTGCAAGTATACATACTAGCTTACAACTGTGGCTCCAAGATGGATTTGCTTGTTCAGCAGTGCTAAGATGTAAGCAAACAGAGACAAATATTGTTGCGATTGACTTCTCGACTTGCCCACCATGTCCAGCAACAAGCGCAAGGCTCAACCTTCAAATTCTCCAGAGAAGCTACTTCAACGTCACTCTAATCGACTTAGAAACATGAAACCTTCCACCCCACCACTTGCTCTGCCTGCACAGGCAACACGAAAAAAGGCCCCAGCAAAAAAGGATGTTTCCACCGAGTTTGCACAACCCATCGGCCCAGATTCAGCCCCCCTGTCCATCACTGCACCTCAGGAACAGGAAGTCTTGTCTCCGACTATACCAGCACCTCAAGAGAAGCAGACTGGGGGTGTCCTTTTTGAAATGGCCACTGGTGTTGGAGTTCAAGCCAACAAAGCCCCTCAAGATAATGCAACAGAGAGAGCTGCTTCCCCCACAAGGTTTTCCGACTTTGGTCTCAATCTTCCCAAACCAGAATTCATGCCAGAGAGTCCAGAGTGGGAGGATGAGGAGGATGAAGAAATTGTGCCACCATGTATGTAGATTTTATCCAGAAATCCGCACCCCTTTTGATTCTGACTGTAATATTACTCCAATTCCCTCCAGCACCTGAAACCCTTGATCCCCCCAAACCTCAACGTGGCCGAGGCCATCCACCAAAGCAGAAGCCATCTCCAGAAACCAGTAATGTCTTCAGCATACGTAATACCCCAACCCCACCCCCAGTCAAACAACCGGCCTTTTTCTCATTCAAAGCTGCTGTGGGGGGATATCTCAACCCCTTTGATCTTCCTCCTGCCATTGACTGGGAGTCTGCACGGGATATATTCCTGAAAGCCCTCAATGTCCAGCCATTCCTCCAAGAGCATACGACATTTGCCTATCGGTTCACTGATGACAAAGCCAACACAATGCCAACCATGCTCAATACTGATGCACATTTTCAATCTATGCTTCGAGAACTTTTCAAGTCACATGAGCAGCTTGTGGCCAAAAAGTGGAGGGTAAAGTCAAAGGAACCGGTCATCCTTCTCAACCTCAGTGTAAGTACGTTCCTCATTTGTTTTTGGGAGACCCTTGCTGATGACCAACATGATAGGAGCTTCAGGAGCAGGCTGAAGTTACAGGTATGAAACCTGGTTCAACAGGAAACAAGCACAGTCGGCCTGGTGCAGCTGGTGTCGGTCGCAAGGTGTTAGGGTCCTCGAACCGACTTGACAACGACACTGAAGATCTTACAGCTGCAATTGCCAAACTCAATGCTCAAGTGGCAGGTGGTGCTGGGGCATCAGATGGGCCTAATGGCAATGAAATAGAGGCCATGAAATTCCTCCAGAAGCGGTTTTTCTGCCACCGGCATAACGGCAAGCTTTGCTGCTATACTATTGATGAGCCTGAGCACAGAGCATGGCTGATGGAAGAACTTGCTGCTTGGGCACATATGGCAGTGAGTCATGGGTAATGATTTAGTTATCATTCGCATTTGCTCATTGCCGCAACCTTGTGAATAGGCTCTGGGTGGTCCAAGTGTAGAGGGACCAATCCCATCAGATCTCTCTCGCAGCACAGTCTCCAGGTTCCGCCTCAAACTCAACCTACCGCAAATTCATATTAAGGGTCAATTTTCAAAGAATGCTGCAAACGAAATTCATCTCCATGGTGGCACCCACAAGGTTCCTGGATGTGAGCCATCCCCAGATTGGTTAATAAGCTCTGCTGGTAATTCTGGCACCAATCGTTCTACCCATTCTGATACACTAGACTATGGTAGTGACGATGGTGATGAGGAAGATCCCTCCTGGTTCCCCTCAACAGTCAACTTCTTTACTGGGCTTGATATGAAGTATCAGACTTCTGATTTCAGTTTTGCCAACTACAGAAATTTTGTTGCCAACAAACTTGGTTTCCGTTGCATCCATCAGATTATTGACTACATGGTGGATCTTCAGGTCCCAAAGGATGGTGGAGCCCAATGGATCCTTGACCATGTTCCTAATGTCCCCCTTGGTGATGCAAGTACTATTCTCAAGGAGGTTGCCCATTGTGTCAACAATATCCACCAGAAGGGCAAGGGCAAAAGACTCTAATTTTTGTTATCCTTTTTCCCTATCCAACTTTGTCACTTGTTCCCACTCACTCCTTTACTTGTAGGTCATTAGTAGCTAGCTTCACAATACATCCTACATTCTGTCTGAGTGGATGTGCTAGTGGGTGGAGGCAATGGCTGTATATCGGAGGCTAGCTACACAATATAACCGAAATCTCAAAACCATCCCAACGCTTTATCGGAAGTCATGGCCAACCAAACAGCAAGAGAGAGTGCATAGGTGCCATCGGTAGGAACCAGAGAGTTGAGGGCATTGTGTACAAAGGATCCATTTCGTCAGATCCATGCCTTGACAGTGGAAAACCCCTCCTCAATAGGGTTGAAATCAGGTGAGTAGGGTGGGAGATAGACAAGACACATGCCCCTGTAGAAATAGTTACATCAAAGGCTAGAACTTCAATAGCAGAAGATACCTACCATGACTCGACCAGCTGGTGGACATAGTCAGCTTTATGGATTGCCGCGTTATCCATAACAATGACTGAGTTATGCTCCAGGAAGGGGTTCATCTCATCAAGAAGGCTGGAAATGTGTCAGTCAGCGCGCTCTCACTAGCACACTAACTACTCTATCTACTCTTAGTGATCAGGCCTCTTACTTTGTCTAGTAAGACTATCTTTCCTATCTTAACTAAGGAGGCTTCTCTAGCTATCTTAGCCAGGTTGCTTAGATGACTGGATGGGGGGATTCCAGTCAGATCAGCCCTCCTTATATACTCATTCACATGTTTGTATCTATTTACAAGTAATCCTATATGAATCTCCTAATCTGGTATATGGAATTGTCTATGCCTTTGCTGACTGAGTCTCTAGCCCATTCTTACAAAGATTCCTCCTTTGCTGACTGATTAATCTATCTCCTATTGGCTAGACAAAATGTTCCTTTATCATTCCTTTAGTCATCCTTCCTCCTTTCCATCTTAGGTATGTCCTCATTGGCTAGTTCTCTGC